>JAOBRC010227799.1:0-14684 GCA_027575255.1 Scolionema suvaense | reverse complement strand
AATTTTTGCAAGTCTAAACAGAATTTACTTGCGCATCTTTTGGTGAAAATTTCGTCGTCATACCTATAACAGGGGGGGGTGTCACGTGACCACTTTCTGACAGGGGGTAATGTCATTTTTAGTCAAATTTTCGGTTTTTTGGCTCTTATTTCACGTCTGTTCAATTGTTTTCAACGATTTTGGGCTTAAATAATGGCTTTCAATGAGCTCTTTCAGAAAATGTCTAATTTGAAAAAAATTCATGTGCCAGGGGGTTCAAAATACGGGGGTAGAGTCCGAATTTTCTCATATTTTGGGACTTACAAAAATTCAAATTTCTGAAGATATAATGTTTTCTTACTTGCGCTGACACGCAACGTTTTCAGCCTTAATACATCGCTTTCTGTCAGAAATTTCCATTGCCAAACTTTTTTCGCCAAATTAAAATTTTTTGTATTGGTTCTTATGGAAAACCGTATTACCGGTTTGCAAATTTCAAATGCGTGTAACTTGTAGACCAGACCACCTGTAGGACCAAAATCCTGTGTGGTGCCAACTTTTGCGCGAGTTGAGAGGGCCAATAAAATTATCTGTTTCTCACTTAGATACTACTTGAAAATTAAATTGTCTACACCTTTGTTTTTACAGTTCACTAAAAAGTTATCTTTTTAGCTTCATAAAAGTGATTACATAAATGGCTACCAAAGTAACTTGTGATTACCACATCCGCTACCTCTTTTTCTACACTGTCCAGTACGCTAAACATAAATGTTCTCATTTACCTTCATTACAACAGCTTTTCAAACAAGCTCTAAGTGATACCATAAATAGGAAAATCATCGTCTTCAAGAAACCCAGGTTTTATTTACCGAAGACACATTATAGAAAATAAAAAGAAAATAACATAAAAATGAATGCAGCCTATCTGCACAGCAGCACTACACAGAACAGCGACAGGATTGACGCAGGTGTATTGTAGATGACCAACCAACAGTCGAAGCAAATTCACGAGAAAAATTTCACGCCCTCTGATTGGGGATCTTCTGCGGAGAAAATTTGAGCTTTCCCTTTCCGTTCAAGTACTTGCAATGCTTTCCGGAGTACGCCAATATCGATACCGTGGAATTCTATAACAGACAAAAATTGGCGATCAATGACGAATGATAATAAATATAAACGTCTAAAATGCAATCCACAGAGGCATACACGTATTTCCTGTAACAAGGCATCTCTATACTACTATACTAGCACTTAATGGAGACGCTCTCGTTTCACAATGTGGACACTTTATAAAGGAGACAAAAAAGGTCAAGTTTAAAGACAAACCAGACAAATCAGTTGCATCCACCTAAAAAACAATTTCTTCATGTCGGGCAGAATGATTCATAGCAGATAGATCAATGAAGCAGCAAGCAACGTTCATTTCCAAACTGGATAAAAAATGCAAGATGCCTGATTACACACCCATGGACCATAATCCGTTCAAATCATTAACAAAAAATTCGTTGGGGCAATGTTGCCCACCCGTTCCGGCCTGTCCAATCAAGACCATAAGACATAACCAAGACAGCAAAGCTTTGTCCGTTTTAATACCAGACCGGTTTCTTAAATAGCCTGAACTAGCAGCAAATCTGTGATACGGGATATTTTCAGAAAAATTCCCGTCCATGAAAAAAGTGGAGGTTAAATTGCGGCAACGTTCACGTACCAACCACATACCACATTCCATAGCATGCTCCAAGTCCAAAAGAATAAATCAATGATGCGCGCACAATCACAGTCAGCGAGAAACATATCTCTGGGGTGGATTGGAGTGAGATCTTAATCTATTTCACTCAGGTTATTCAGATTTGCACTCCTTCAAAAGAGGGGCCTTCCACCCCTGTCCACCCCACCCTTCCCTTGAAACCGTAAGTCAGTGCTACATTTCGCAATTTTTTTTTAAATGGGACCACACGTAGGGTAGATATACCATAGGTGGATTTTTTTACGTGAATTAAGTTCAAAAAAGTTTGAAAAATTTAAATTTAGCCTTTAATTTTGAGGATTTGTACTAATTTTGTTGAGGTATGTCGTAGAATCCTAAATTCATACAAAAGAACGAGCAGTTTGGTCTTGGGCTTGTTAATATTTCACATAATTGACATTAACCAAAAAATCTGAATTTTCGCCTACCGTGCAGACAAAAATGTTGACGTCATCAAAATTTGGATGATGTCTAATTGTATTTTTGTGTTCACATGTTTATCTATATGCCTGGCAAGTTTTTTATGATTCCTGCTTCAGTATGTCAGAAATTAACCAGGGGGGGGGGTAATTTTATCCCCCCTACCCCAACCTTTTAACGTCCATCAAAAAGCCCGTTCAGAACCCCAAAGTACCCTTATTTCATTTTTTAAACTCAGCTAGTCATGAATGAGGTGTCACTCGCAGGCATAAATCTAATCGGGATGCCATACACCTACATAACCCCAACAGGTTCCGAACGAAGTAAAACTCCGCCAGACAGAGCTGGTTTCAGCCATACTTTACATCTCTCTCTTTGGGAAACAATTCGAGAATTTGCATATTGTATTTATTTGTGCTTATTATTAATTTATTTTCTTTGCTTGCTTTTCTTCTTGTGTCAACTCCCGCTTTAGCAGAGGAGTGCTATAAAATGGCGTCCACAAATATTCCTTGGACAAGTTCATGAACTCTTCAAAATATTTGGTTCATATCTAAGAAAATTCTCATTCTACTAGGTCGTCGCTATATATGCCCAAAGAAATGCATTTTTCTGAATTTGAAGATCTTTCCCTTACCCAGTTCTGACTTTTTATGTATAACTTTAAAACAATTTATAGTAGTTATGTAATGAACCATGCACCATATCTCAGGAAACTCTAAGTCCCTCTGGGTGTGGCTATCCTGGGACCGAAATTTCTGGTGTGAAAATGGCAAAGAGTAGTAAATATAATATTGTGGACCATGTGACATGATTGATAAAATTGTCCATTGGTCTGGGCGTGGCCATTTATGTACAAAAACAGTCATTTTCAGTTTGCTTTCCAAATGCATGAAGATCCGTTCGTCAACCTGTTCCTGCTCAGTGGAAAACTTAACTACATGCTTTTTTGTATAAGCAACATTCTATAAGCAACACAAGGCTCAAATCTCTCAAAACGTTCAGCAACATGTAAGCAACACCGCAGCTTGGACAAAGCTCAAAAAAAAAGGTAGAAGACAAGAAAGATCTTTTTAATACAAAAGAAGAACACTTTCAAACAGCTATCACTTTTGCTTTCTCATTCCAATTAAGTACATAGCAAGTAACTTGTAAACAACAAACACTGGCAGAATTACATCAGTTAATTGTTAAAATTATGACAAAGACTTTGTATGGTCAACAAACAACAGCTCAGCAACAATCGAGCCTTGGCAAGAGGAAAACTTAAGCAACACCGAGCCTCATACAAAAATTGTGTTGCTTATAAAAAAAAGCATATGGATCATCTCGAAGGAGATCTTGTTGGGTACGGTTTTATCAGGAAAGATGATAATTTATAGGGCGTTTGTAGGAGGGCGGAGGGCATTTTCGACCGGGGGCGCCAAGTCGGACCATCAAAAATACCCCGTTACGCGTGCAAAACAATAGAAAATCATACTCTTCTTGCTAAAAAAAGTGCAGGTTAAGTAACATGCGTTACAAATGCAAAGAAGGCAGAAAAGCATGATAATTTATTCAAATTTCAATGAATTTATTCAATAAACATCTGCAGGGTGTCTGCCAATGTAGGCTGATGGATTTCCCTGACATTTCCCTGACAATTCCCTGACAGTTACAACTTTTTCCCTGACATTCTCATTGAAAAGCTTGCAGCTAAATGGATGCATTTACACAAGGATAGTGTCTGAATTGGGTCTTTCTGAGACAAGGAACCATCAAATCATAAAACTAGCACAACACATGAACCTCAAAATGTGATCCAACTGTGGAACGGCAAAAGCAAACTCGAATGATGATCAGATGAAAGGAATATACAACATCAACAGTGAAAAACGACCAGACAGAAAATGAATGCATGAACAGCAGCCACAGGATGTGTGGCAACAAAGTATCACAACAGGCGAGGAACAAAGGAGTCTGGATTGCTTCCACGTTAAGTGTAAGACCCATAAATCAGGCATTTTCAAATGAACTGAACTTTCTCAACACAAGCTAAAGAAAACAAGGTTTAACGGAAAATTAAACAAAATACACAACCAACCTAAGCACCACGCATAACGTACCAACGGCCAAAGCACGAAGCATGATTTGAACTTATCCACTAGACAGTGAGGTATGAAATAACAAAAACAACGCACTTCATATACATGTAAGGCACATAACTGCATTAAGACGAAATTCGAGTGAAATGAAGTGCCAGATAGGACTGTAGATAAAACGAATGAAACAAAGCGTGAATAAAGAAAATCAAGCCCAATTAGAATACCAACAAGGCATCAAGGAAGGATCTTCGGAGTTATGCACTGCGGGTTTCACCTGGGCAGAGAACCAGGACTTTCAAGCTCTTACATCTATGATCGTGATCATAAATTAATGGAGTTTACACATTTCCAGTCAATTTTTGGTTGAAAATTGATCATAATTCTGAAGTATAAACAAAGTCGACTAGATCAATCAACTCAATGAACATGCTAACTTAGAGATTATCAAACTTGCATGATTTCATTATGTATACTCGGCTAAATTCGACTGAGGTTCAATATGTTTGAGCTTTTTCAGATTTGAGCCTCAAAATATGCTTACTAGTATGTTTAATCCTTTACGTGTAAATTTAGTACGATGATTTGAAGGATTGCTATCCGAACGCGTAACTTTCGAACATCACATTTTCGAACTTCGTACTGAAATTGTGTTTAGAGGAAACATGAATAAATGGTTAATAAACTTCTCCAAGGCTTGACACAGTTTATACAAGACTCAGGGAATGCTGGTCAAACTTTCTGAGACTCGAGATATGCTAAGCACTATGCTTAACTTTTTAAGCTTCCCAGCCTCAGTATGCTTATCAGTGTTATACTCATAAAGAAAAAAAGAGCTGTTCCACCAAACAGCTGAAAAGAATCATAATGGACTTTTCATAAATCATCGTAGTACAATGCATCACCGGAAACACACAAAATCCTATCGACACAATCACAAAATAGTGTGCCCTGTCAATTCTTGTCTTCAAAGTAGTTGCTCGAAATCCTAAAAGTCTGATCGGTCAAATTGTATGAGACACATCAGACAGAGAGCTGCAGACGGCATGGTTTTCTCCACAGTCTGATCATATCATTAGTTCCTGGCATGCGGGATGGGCAGAGCTGTATTTTGTACAGGTCTCAATATATTTTGTCAAAGATTGTATCTCCAACCTTTCAGCCTCATTGGTGGTTTGGCTTCCCAACAGAACATCAGGTACGTCCACCTACAGTTGAGCGCAGAAGAAACTGGCGAACGACCTCCCTATAAGCATCAAGCCAGGAAAAATCAATGTCTTAGACCGGGACTACTGAATGCGAATGCTGCATGAGGCCACCAATTTAGCACTAAAGAAACGGTCAAGGCATGTCATCGAGCAGATTTTGCCAATAACTTTTCTTTCCTTTCCAGCAGAAAGACATTTGTGAATCTAAGCACTGTTCCTTTACCTCCCAGAAAAAAATTTTCTCAAATCTTTAGATGGAAAAAATTCATATCATATCATGACTCAGCTTAACTAAACAGTCACAGTTTTGTTTGTGCAGTTCTCTCGGTACAGCAGTATGAAGATTTTGACCAATGCTTGAATTCATGGCGGATGAGAAAATTCTAAAATCTAGCCTACATAGGCAAATTTCATCCTATTAATCATAGGCGTAACCAAGTATATATATACAGAATCCTACGTATACTAGTGCGCTTACTGTACGTTGTTGGATTCCATCCCTTTGGGTCATGTACCAGAGATAATTCAGAGCTGCAAATTGTGCACTTGATAATTTTCAGAAGCATCGTGACCAAATTTCCCTGACTATTCCCTGACATCAATAAAAAAGACATGACTTCCCTGACTTGTCAGTGACATTTATTGCAAGGATTGGAATTCCCTAACATTTCTCTGACATTTCCCGGACTTCCCTGAAATGGCAGACACCCTACATCTAAAAGCAGCAGAAAATATCAGCTAAATTTTGGAAATTTGGGAAAATCATGGAGGGGCGCCCGGGGGGGGGACATTTGATGAGGGGGAGCAGGCCATTTTTGGGATCAGGGGGGAGGGCTTTGCCCATGGCTCCCTCCACTTCCGGAAACCCTGATATCTACCCTTGGAACGCCAAGGCTTTTCCTCCCTGAATTATGCAGAAGTGCTTTAAAGGCAATCCATTCTATCGGAGACGCTTATATCGTCGCTGGAATTCAAAACAGTAATAAGTCCAAAAACCATGTTTTGAGAAAATCGCGCTTTAAAGTTTACAGTAGCTATATTTCTACGTTAGCTGATAAAAGAGTAGCTTATTCAACCAATTTTAAAGACTATTAGACAGTTTCTTCAACCTGATATGGAAACATCTCTATGAAATGCACTATTTTACCTATAAATAGGCCAAAAAGCCTGAAATACAATTTAAGTTGCTGGAAAAACTCAAAAATCTTGATTTTCCGGCACAATAAACGGTCATCAGTCCGGACATATTACAGTATTGCCTGCCAAAGACTAAGCGATTTCTATAATTTTGCTATTTCATGGTGTAATAAGTCCATCAAATCTGAGAATTCTGGACTTATTACAGATTATCGTGCCGAACTTTGCCACTTTTTCAAAGATTCATAAGGCAAAAATCAATTTGAAATGTGTTTTGGAGGTTGATTTCCGTATGAAACTAAACTCAGGTGTAATTCAAACTAAGAAATGACAAAAACTCAATTTCGAAAAAAAGGGACTTATTACAGTTTTGAATTCCAGCAAAGATATCAACTATATAAAAAGCTCTGAAAATGACTAAACATGAGAATGACTAATGAATTCTGACATACCTTCCCCATCAGTGTCATCACCAGAATGCAGCTCGTATAGAGTACAGACAATGTCTGTCATACCACTGTTTTCAACCTGAAATGCAAACAAAATGAAAGAAAAAGGTTATAAGTGGTAACAGCATGACTTTAAACTTCGATGAAAATTCGGCAAAATTTTGGAGAGAAAGTGCCATTTAAAGTCTGACTGTCAGCCGTCAGCGAAACAAAACTCCATTTCCAAAAATGCATGCGCTGCATATCAATACCTTTGAAAACACAGCTATTTCTTACACCTATAAGGCCAACTTAAATTAAACTTCTGGCTTGCGTCCGCACGCGCATCTATAAAATTCTTCCGCATCTGCATTATTTTCTCCGATTTCGCTATGAATTTTTTCTCTTCCTGTGAAAGAAACGACTGGGGTTCATGTGCGTTCGTAGCAATCAACCATCTGACTGATTAATTGCTCTATAACAGAATAGATTAAGCAACAAGTTAATTGGTGATGTGCAACATTTGTTTAACTATCTGCTTCAACGAAAAATAATACGAATTGTCATAAGAAACCTCAGAAAATTTCAACAAGTTGGAACAACTAATGATTGTATTATTATGATCTGTTTAGGTTTTATAAAGGCTTGAACAATAAAAAGACATGTCATTTACTCCATACAATTACCCCTCCTCTTTCCTTTTCAAAATTTTCGCGATTTTCGCAATTTTAGAACTTTGTGCATGTATCAAATTTTGCCATTTTGGATTTTTGAAAAATTTAAACTGTACTAAATGCATATTGCGAAATTTATTGTGCGCAAAATTTTAATAGATACCACGAAATCAAATACACTAATTATTTCGCGGATAGGCTCAACCGCGAAATTTAATCCCCACGAAATTTAATCCCATTAAAGTAGCACCTCACTGTGCAGACTAAAGGTTTTTAACACGCTGAGTGTGGCAGAAAATTGAAAAATCACCGAATTGGAAGAGAAAAAATTCAAATTTTTACGATTTTCGCAGGCAGTGTGACTTATTTAGCTGAAATTGGTTCAAAATTTGACGCTCTTTCCGATGTGCCAAGCGGTTTTGCCTAAAAACATGCAGATGTGCTTGAAATTGAACTGTAAAGGTTGGTGCAAGAAATCAGTCCCAGAAACAAAACTACTCGTTCGCCGCACCCAACGTGCTAAGGCCTATACAGTATCTGTTCCATTACCCATTTAAAAATTAGATCAGCCCATTCGTCGGGAGTTCTCCACATCAAGAAGCATCTATTTTTCTGTTTCACGTCATCCCATTCAACATGTCCTGAAAGAAACATTAAAACAATACCACATGACATGGAAAGTTATTCCAAAATGTGTACTCAAACAACCACAGACCAGCTTCTCAAATGATCAACATGCCAGAATCAACACACAAACAAGAAAATAATAATAAGAGACACACGAAAAGGTTTTGGTATTTGAAATTTTAGTGATAGCAGCTTGCTAGTTGTAACTATCTAATAGATAGAAGGGTAACTATGTTATCTGACGAAAGCTATATATTTTCGATCAGGTGGATATACCTCGCCTAACAATATATTCAACTGATTAAAAATTTCTGAAATTTTCACCATACAGCTATGGTCTAACTCATGTAGAAAATATGTACTTCATGCCCTATTCTAGAACGAAAAAGGGTCCGAACATCGGACGCTGCCCTTCTTAAATCTTGGCAAAAAGTGCCCTTTGTGACTAATATTTGCTTAACATCACAGATCTTGGGAGGAAATTTGATACGAAAGTGCCCTTTTTGACCAATTCCGGACCATGCCCTGAAATTCTAGAACAGGCCTTGTACTTACTAAAATGTGGTGAGACAATTTCCAGCCAGATATTGAAATATTTGCTCCATGATAGAAGGTCATGCAAGTTCTAGGCAATATTGACAAGCTAGACACTTTAAAATCTGCATCATATGCCATGTATCAGAAACTGAAAACGGTTCTTTTTAAATTAAGGTATTGTTTACTTTGTGTCAAGAAGATCTTTTGGCAAACTTGAAATCTGTACACATAATCTACAAATATCATACAACATACTTTTTCATTCACATTTACATTTCTGGGCATGTAATTGAGCAATCTGCTCACAGCACATGCAAATAACACTAGAATTTAGGCATGGTTAGACAAACAGATTTCATAATACAAATCTTACCAGTTTTCTCTAATGTGCTCAATATCATTTGAATATCCTCTATAGATAATTTTCCTGTTTCAAAGTCAAGAAAAACTTGAGTAAAGAAGAAAAAATTTTACGGGTTGTTATATGTGACCACACATTGAATTGAGAAAGTCTTGCTTGATACTTCCCAACAGGCGTTTGTGTGAACTGAGTATAGCGTGACATTTACAAGCCAACATTTGAATTTCGAGGGCTGCAGATATAATTACCGTAACGCCTCAAATAAGCGCCAGGACACTTACTTAATTTTTAAGGATCAAGGGCAGGCGCTTATTTGAGGGGGGGCGCTTATTCACTAATTTTACTACCAAGATGGGCGCTTATTCGATGGGGGTGCCTCTCTGAGGGGGGCGCTTATTCGACGCAAAACAGTATGTCTTTTTGAGGAAAACATCAGGCTAGCTAACTTCTGCAGTGAGATAGCTCAATACTCATCCAGTCAGGGATAACCTCCAAACCAGGGATACCGCGATCGAGGCATCAACGGTGGTGCATACATGAAAGATGAACCAGCATATCCCTTGATCGGGGTCTTATACCTCCCATGTGGCAAGCAGTCCGCATGTTCTTTGGTGTATAACAAAAAGGAAAAGATACTGAGCAGAGCTAATTTTATATTTTCTTTCATCTTGGAGAACAAAGTAACCCTTTGTTAACTAAAAGATATACTGCAAGACTTGCTTTACAGCTGAAATATGTTCTCGATATCCTTTTCCCATAGTTTGCAGAGGGGTTTCTACCCCTGCATTTTCAAACATACCCCCTCCCCATTCACGCATACCCCTATTAATAAAATTTCTCACACTCTCCCATTATGAGTTTTCCCATCTGCGAAAGAAAAGGTACCACATACCCCAACTATCGAACTATGGATAGCACAAAAGCTTATTATTTGTTTTGTCATTTGAATCAAGTGGAGGCAAGTTGGGTGCATTATTACGGATGCCACAATAGTTTTTGAATTGGGAGCATAAGCTCCATTACTGGGGTATGTTTTGTTCAAAGAACACGCGAGAAACCCCCTCCCTCCCCGATTCAGCTTTACCCCCATCTCCCATTCTAATGGTCAAATGCTTCTATCCCCCTCCCCCTTCACGTCAGGGTGCAAATTATGTTTCCGCCGCGGAAAGGTCATATATCCTTGCATTGGAAATATTAACACCATTTGAAAGTTTATTTTCAGAAGTGTCTCCATGACCACAAGCTTAAGACACGACGCCGCAGGAGGATATTGCTGGATTAATACCGCGTTTGAGGGTTAGGTACCTCGGTCGTGGTATTCCTCTATTGGAGGTTATCCCTGACAGTCATAATATCTGATATACTGAATGATACAATTTAGAGATCATATAGAGAAGCCTGAAAGAAGTACATAACACCCCAGCCTAATGAAGCAGGAGTTTATCCAAACACTTTTCCACCACCGGTAAGCAGTGGTAAAAACTCAATGTGACTTTGATTGAACGATACATGGACGTAATTATATACTGGACAGCTCTATTAGTGAATTTCCATCGTGCTTTACTCTTTAATTCCTGCATTTCAAGTGCTATACATACTTCTGTTGAAAAGGATGTCTGCAGTATCAAAGCACCTTTTAAAATGATCCCTCCAGTTGTGATTCTGGAACTATCAAAGTTAAAATTGGCTTAAGCTTTCAAGGTTTACCTAAGGCCAACCAAACCAAGGTGGTGCTTTGATTTGCGGCCTATGGTGTCGAAACAATGAATAAAACTCAATCCAATTATAAAAAATTGAGGTAGCTTAAAGCGCTTAGATAAATGCCTGTGATGTAACATCGGGTGCTAGCAATACTTGAAGCAGTTCAATATCCAACAGAGTGACATGTTAATTCTCACAATCTCTCCCTACTAACATGGACAAACTCTGTCGATGAAAGGACAGGAAGCACAACGACATGGCTGTACTGTATAGCACATACAACACAGCTAGTGTTTGGATGCAGCCTTGATCAGTTCATAACCCAAACCAGGAAATCCAACTCATGTAAACATCACCCCAACTGCAACGCTTTTCTACATGTTTGCAGTCTAAAGCACAAGTCAACTCAACGAGGCACACTAAAAATCACTCGGATTCGTGTCCACAAGGGGCTAGCCCAGATTACCTCATCTCCAACCAAAGCAGGGACTGATGCTGCGCAAAATTACTCGTACGCAAAGTTGAAAATATTACAACCTTAATCCTTAGAGCCCAAAACATGCACATGTACTTTCTGATGGATTTAGGGTCAACCTATGGCGCACATAACGCACCACCTGTTGAAATTGAGAGGTCACGATTGTCGATTTTTCTAAAGAACAGACATTTCTGTGTCGATTGACATTGACAGGCCAACTTTTCAGACATTGCCGGAGTCTAAGCGTTAAGATAATTGAATTAAAGCCATGAGAGCATTGATATTCATTCCTTTGCTGGAGAAAGGTATGGTTTCATTAATTCATTTTGACTTAGAGGGGAACGTATGTCATAAATGATACGCAAACAGATGATAAAGCTCATTAAAACATAGCATTAAGTTTTCATTTTACAACGAAAGCTTGTGTAGCTCTCGAGATATTCAACTTCAAAGTCCAGCAGCCGCCATCTCGCCAGTACATGTCACCAGCCCTCAAAATTCAGCCCTGGCTTTTGTGGAGGTCCGCATATTATTGCCAAGGTGAATATTTCCTGTTTTCAGAATTTTCAAAACTCAGAACAAAAGTGTTACATTATCATTTCCCCTTTTTTATTTAACTTCCTTCGATCGCGCTTCTTTGCAACCCTACCAGCCAACAGAACCTCGCTGATAACACCGCCGTTAAGCTGCCATCATAAATGCACAAAAGTGCCCTTATGGATTCCAGTTGTTTACTTTGCAGAACGGGAGCATAGATGAGATAAAAATGTGAATTTCATTCCCGCACATCTTGTTCTTTTTGCACTCTGTGATAATTTTACAGAAGAACCCATGGCGGCAGCATTAACTCCTTGAGCTGCTGGAAGATTGATCACCATGGATGATTTCACTTGGTAGTTCTACGTGAGATTCGAACTGAATGTCAGGAATGTTCAGCCGCCCTCAAGATCAAATATTTGTTACGAGAGGATGTGCGCATTAGTAGCAAAAGTAAAGAATGAAGGTAATCTGGAGAGTGACCAAAAGCTTAGTTTTGTCTCGGCAATTGCCGACCTGATTTTGTTCAAGGTCAGCAACTTTTTGCCGACCTCATTTTGCACAAATTTTGAGGGCTGTGTCACTGGGGGCACTACTAAAATTATCTAAACTTTGTTGCCAAAACACTCAATATTGAATTATTGCAAAGGATTGTCTCTTTCATTTTCTCAGAGAGCTAGGCAACATGTTAAAGATCGCTTTGAGAAAATAACGTTAGTTTATGTGTTACTAAGAAAATAGTGAAACTTAGTAGCATGCCTCATTGACATCATCGAAGACAGTAGCAGCTGGACTTTGACACTAAATATCTTTTAGAACTACACAAGCTTTCATTCTGAAATAAAAACTGTATGCAATGTTTTAATGAGCTCTATCATCTGCTAAAATATCATTTTCGACCACTGTTCCCCTTTAACATTCTTCGTATCCATATAATCTCGCAAAACATTTCAAAAAGTCTTGTTTCCTTCAAAACGCTCTTCAATCCTGATGGGTATAAAATCAGCAGAAGCTCCAAGATGGCGACAACCAGGATGAAAATAACAATAGCAGAAAAAGAGATAACTAAACACCATTGAAACAAGCAACTGCCACATGTGAGGCCAAACAAATAAAGTTGCCTGTCTCTGATTGCGTATCCGAGTGAGAAATTTTCCATCTCAAGTCAGCCGCAAGTGTCTTCAACCGCAAATCTTTGTAAAAAAAAGCCTTTGGCAAAAATGCTGCAATCCATTTTACAACAAAACACTGCTTTTTAGTAATCTGCACCTAGTATCTTACCACGTGACATTTCTGCTGAGACAAAAATGCATACTTCTTTGTAAATAGTGCCAGTCTTCGAACACTGCCAATCAGGGGAAATTGCATTCAGTTTCATTTTATTTGCGTAGTTACAAGATTATTTAACTTCATTTCCTTTTTTGAAGAAAGATTCCTTTAAAGCACGCCACCAAATGCAGTGCCATCATCACAAAAAGCTAGTCGACAGGGGTGCTTTAGAAATGTCTTCTTAAAACTTTCTTCCCGCAATTTTCCATATTTAGACAGAAGATACTGAGATAATGCTGAAATTATTTTAAAAGGCACAAAAAAATAATCACAAGAAAAGATACTATTGATTAAAGTATTATTAAAGAGTGGGCCATGGTGAACTTCTGTTAAGTCCAGCCGGTACAACTTGTTGTGTTTGTAATAACTCAATATAAGATTCTGCCATGATTCCACCTGTTTCGACCGTGTCTCCAGATTAGGCTGGATGCTGAAAATAAAGAAGAGAAGTGGTAAATAGTAAATAGATATGTATAAGTGGAGAAAAAGGAAATTAAACCCTAAGGCATAGCGGTGTTTCATGAGAAAGTGAACATAGCTTAGATCAATCAGTGGTCTGTCAACTTTTTCCCATTTATATTATGGTCAAACAGCTTTCGTTTGAGTACGCTGTTTACCCTTTCATTCAGAGAAGGAAGTAAAGACTTCCAGCCCCGATTATGTGGACATTTTTTCATTCATAGAAGTTAATGACCTAATATGTCTTAAAATCCAGAGAACCAGCAAGACTATCTTTCCTTGGATTTTGTAACTCACGCAAACTGGCAATTTCAAATCACATGTCATTTGCTTTCTGTAATTTTACTGTTGGGTACGATCTGCTACTCATTACATGACACAAGGATTGACTTTTCAAGTCTTTTTGCCTGACAATCTCTGATTATAAGGACCTGTTCGCATAGAACCATGACTAGCGCTATTCCGGAATAACTTTGGAATAGTGCAAGTTTCCTACACTAAAATAATGGAAGACCTTTGTCTCACAAACGAAAGACTTCGACTTATTCCAACAATGCTGTGCGAATGGCACTTATTCAGATTTGGTGTAACTGAAAAATCTGACTAACTTTCGGAATAGTGTCGTAAAACAAAGGATAATAGCCGCATTATCATCCCTAATCAGGAAGACTGTGACATGCCATAACTAGTGTGGTTACACTAATCATCAATGGTCCCGTGCGACTAGAGTCTGTGCGAACGGCTATTGGAACAAAGAATTAGTCAAATAACAGTAGAGCTATTCCAGTTTTGCAGCAATCGTGAGAAATTTTACTATTCCTAGATTAGCATAGTCCCTTTATCTGGACAAAGCATACGTAGCATATGACTCTATCTGGCAGTCTAACCTCTCATGCTACCCCCATAAACAGGCAGAGATGAGGCAGTATTTGACAAAGGGACTAGTGAAATTCGGCAATGCTATTTTCGTCACACTGGTCA
>JAOBRC010227688.1:0-14687 GCA_027575255.1 Scolionema suvaense | reverse complement strand
TCAAGATTTGTCATTTTACCTCAACTTTCAATTATTCGAACATTTGTTAATTCAAACATTTTTGTCGGTCCCGTGCTAGTTCGAATTAGCGGATGTCTAATGTATTGCTTGTGAAAGGGAAGATATCTTTTTAAAATATTGCTGATATCAACAGAATTTGCTCAAGAGAACGAATAAGCATAACTTTTAAATATGCTGCAAGTTTCAGCATAGATGCAGCACATATGAACGTCAACTAGATCACAACATGGACGTGTAATTCAAACCTCCATGATCACAATAGTACTACTTTTTTCAGTCATCAGGACAAAAGTTTAGGAAATCTGAGAGCACTTGCTGCAGGAACACAAAACAGAGTATTACCTTTGATCTATTTTTTTTTAATATAAGTAATGGCCACGTTTCCCAAACATGACAGAACAGCCAGTATATTTGAAAGAACCCCAAAATAGGCCATTTTTCAACTATTTTGTCTCCAGCAGAAATAGTTCTAAAATGAAAAGCAGTTCTATCCCTTAATCCCAATACACGTCTTCAAAGTTGTAAAAATTGTGCACAAACTAGCTGTTACCAAGCCTATGTCCCTTCACTAGATACGTACAGTGACAATCAATGCACCTCCAAAATGGCATAGTTATCATTCTGTAATTGTAAAATACTAACCACCCCTCTTCTGCAGAGAAAGTACAGGCTTTTGAGGGTGTGTTTGTATATCTTTTCAGTGGATATGTGAAATTTCAATGGCTGAAAATGGTTGAAACAGATCCAGAATCCGGAACGGTGATTACAATATCAATCATCATGTCATAACTCACAAAAACATTTTCAGCAATTGTTCGGAACAATGCGATCTTGGCGAACAGACGAACAAACCGGTTCGTCAGATTGCTGAAATCGTATGCTGCTCTGCTCTTCTTTCGAATACTGCCACTAGTCTACCGAATCGAATGGACACAGAGGTTCGACATAGCATCGACGATCACATTCAACAAGGGTTAGCATAGAGTACCTCATAGCTGTGAGAAATGACCAATCAGTATCCTTCTGAATCTTTACTGCTCTGGTTACCAGTTAGTTACGCAGCTATTTTATAACCTGTTGGTTCCAGGTTCGAGCCTTGCTCTAACTGGTTAGCGCCAAATGCGTAAAGATTGAGACGGGTAGCAATTTCTCAGCAACTTCGGGTGGAGAGAAGAGCAGTATCCGACTTCAGCAATTTTTCTTGGACTTTTCCGCTAATAAACGAAACAAAACACATCGGCTCGAAACTAGACAGGAAGGACTTTCCAGTAAGCAAATTCAACGCGTAATTTATTCTGTATCGACATTTCCATAAAAATAAATAATTCACTCGCTCATGCATAACATTTATGTCTTTAATTTCGAAGGCACAGACTTTCTCCTGCTTGGATCATCATCCTCGGAGGGGCAACTGCCTTCATCGAAGAAGATATCGTCAATCGATATGTCTCCATTTTCTCCACCATTAGCTTTCTCGGCACGGAATACCAGCTACAAGAAACAACAGCATCGACATAGGCAATTTGTTACAGAGAATGAAAATGCCTACTTCACGTACTTCAATGCCTACGTAACTTTAGATTACAGCGAAGGTTAGCAAAATAAGAGGCCCATTAGTTTGATACTCTAGACTACACAAAACAACTGCAGAGTAAAATGAATTGGCGAGTATTTTGATGCAAGTTTATTGTCATGGCTACAGTAAGGGATTGTCACATGACCATTTTCTAACAGCCCAAAATGTTATTTCTGCCACATTTTCGGGTTTCTGGCTCTTACTTCACATCCATAGATATATGTGCAGTTCAGTACCTCAACACCAAATAATTACAAACAAGAAAGAAGCGTACTAAAATTGGTCCACAAGAACCTCCCCCCCCCCCGGACTAGACTTGTCTCTGAATGTATCAGCATTTACACTGTTTCTTTTGTTTTTTTTTCTATTTATCTACAAACAAATACAAATAGCAAATAGGATATTTGCATTCAATGCAGCAGGACAACGCTTATTGAAAAACAAGAAACTCTCCGGATAGTTTTTGAACTGTTTTGATTAAGCAAAACTTCAGGATGACACGGAGCATGAGATTCCGTGTCTGAAATTATGTTTGTACATACACAACAAAATTAGGAAAAACTCCAGTCCCAAAGTAAGTAAATATTCAACAATTACGTCGCGCTAAGGCAGGTGGGTATATCTCGCTGCTTTTCGTGACACTGCGCGACGCCAAAAAAAGAGGGGAGGGGGGTTATCTTGACAAAACGTGGCGTTACGATAAGAATTTTCTGCATGGCTTATTTTCTGCATTTCTCAACGATAGAGATTGCCTTGTCTTCATTACGCTTTTGCGTACTATTTCCCATGTAAACAGGATTTAATATTTTCGAATTCCAGAAGTTATTCTACAAAGTGGGACACCAATATATCACTGATAAACTTGAGAGACAATCTGGACAAGCTAATGATTATTTTTGATCATTATTATAATCCTATAATTTGTTAAAACTTGATAGTCTAAGAAAACTATAAAGAAAGCTAAAAAACTTGAAACTATCTTTTCTTCTCTTCGCTCCGTACTCAGACTTTCTTTGGGGAGAAGGCGGTGGGTAGGTGGGTTGGCTGGAGGCAGAGTGTCTCTCTCAAACGTAACATCACACATGGGGGTCTATATTTAAAACTTGACGCAGCGTGGATCGGCGTAAGATGGCAAATTTTGCGTGACGTAATTATTGAATGTTCCCTAAGTACACGTTTATGATTCTGCAAAAGTTCAGACGGAGCTTCATTCAAGAGCATGTTAATTTCATTCAGTAAAGTTTCCAAGAAGTCTTATGATGCTCAATTCATCAATATAGGGCACTTGCTTCATATCCTGCAGTTTTCGAGATAAATTGCCACCTGCTGAGTGTAAACAAAAGGAATAGTGGAAATCTTGGTTATAGCCCCTGGCAGAGCTCTAAGTCCCGCCATGCTCAAAATTTTTTCACCAAACAAATTTTAGGTGAAACGTGCCTCCAAAATGGTGTTAGCATTTTTCGAGATTTTTTTCCGATTAGAAGTTATAGCTCGATGTAGGAAAAATTTTGGAAATTTTGTTATGAAATCACGAGATTCCTAATCGTTCATAACTTTTGATCAAATCAAAAACAAAAAAAATGCCGACACCGTTTTGTAGAGTCTGGTGAGATCTTTCGATTGATGCATAATTTGTACACCAAAAGCAAACTGGGGGGACTTAGAGCTTCTAAAACACAAAAAATCTCAGTTTTTTCTCATTCCTGTTTACAGCTTTGTAGCAGGTGGCAAACAAGTGGTTTGTTAGAGCGCATTTTTTCAAAAGCTTACCACTTGTTCAGATTAACACATGTCATACACAAAAGCTTTGAAAAGCCTTTAAAATACATGTAACACTTGACCAAAGATTATCAACAGCTATATAACTTCTGAGGGTTTGCAGTATCCGTTACTTAAAATAGATTCCTCATATTCTCTGTACAGTGAAACCTGTCACTATTTGACTCCTAGTGAGAGAACAGGCAGATATAAATCAAAGATCATAGAGGAATATTATCGTCAAGTGGACCAAAGAAAATTCTGACGTCAGTTAATTTGACTTCAGAGGATGAATCATGTTTGCTGTTACTTAAATAGGCTGACGAGATTTGATCCGGCCCTACAATCTTTAATAGTAGAATATCGTACTGTGAGCAAAAATTGCTGCCTGCATTTTTCTTTTTTCAGAGCGCGTGCGAAAGGGAAGTCAAAGCGAACAATAATCACAAACTTGACACGAATTTCAAATGAAACTTAAGTGAGTTTGGTGGTTAGTTATCAAATTTATCTACGGTTCATATAAAACAAACCGCATGTCAACATCTATCATAGTTTTCGAGATATCGATATTTTTTTGGACGCGATTGGAGTAACTCCTGGTCAAACTCTCACAGCGTTATCTCCGGATTTCGCAAATGTGGGTTTGAGTGCTATCAACTCTTGAGCGCAGCAGGACAAGACAAATGACCTTAAGGGAAAACTTTATATGCCATGTTGTTGGTGGTATATTGTAGTTTATGTGTACCAAATTTCATAACTCCACCTGTTGCGGGTGGCTACTAACCGGGGGGGGGCACAATCAGCCCCCAACAAGGCCATACTATGTAGGGTTAAAACAGATATACAGATACGTGCAATACCTTAAGGGGATTTTTTTTTGCGTGGATTAATTTTTGCGACTTTTGCGAATTTTTGCTAAATTCGCAAAATTAAATCCACGCAAAATTTATCAAAATGATGTCATAGCCTGACCAAAAGCAAATACAACTAATATTTCGATCGTTCGTCAATAAAAATTGCTCGAACTCGTTGTTTCTTTCTATGTGCACGTCCGTAACTTCCTCTGTTTCTTTCGTTGATGCCCATTAGCCAAATTACTTCCATAAACTCTCTCTGCAAATCTCTGATTCGCAAAAATAAATTCACGCTAAACCCCCAAAAAATTGGACTCGCAAAAATATATCCACGCAAAAATTTATCCCCTTAAGGTATCTCAAAGATATTGACCGCATTGTTAGTGTTGTTGAGGAGAACATGAGAGAAAATAATGTGGTACCCGATGCGGTTCTTCCTTTTTACCCATAGTAACTTGTCCAATGTTCCACTGGTCCCCTTGATCACCAATGCGTGTAAATAAAACCTCTTCAGCTCCCTCTTCAGATCGCACCAAGACTTGCAACTTCCCAATTACTTTGTTGCTCTTTGGTTTCCTGAAAAATGTTTCACACTGCTTCAGAGGAAAACAAATTCCACAATCAGCAAATCAACACTCAATGAAAGAATATGAACTATAAGTCATTGTCCTGCTTCAGTACGACAGGAAAGATTCAAAATACAAATATACTCCAAATAGGTGCACGGTCTGGTCGGTGTTATAAAATCATCCCTAGTATCGATCATTCTACAAAGCACTAGAGACAATGCCTGGATTATGTTGAGAGGGCAAATGTCAAGAATTAGTTACAGCAAGTGTTAAACATGAATATCATAGCAATAACTCATTACTCTCACTGGCAAAAAGGTCCTTTACGACGAGCAAGTAACATGATGCGCATCATGAACAACACAACCTGAAGTGTTGGATTTGAAGCAAGCAGAACATTCTCCAGAAGATGATAAACACCTCCCCCCTTTTTTCAGGGTAATGCAGATCTGTCGATGACGAGGACAGAAGAACAGAGGTCAAACAACGAAAAAGAAAAAATGACCGAGAGTTCCATTGAGTGCGAAAGTTGCAATGCACAAGAGTATGCACAGCATCTGCGTAGAAGACGTGAGCGTCATCAGTAACATAACAGGGCGACCATCTGGGTGCCAACACATGAGACTCTGGCTGTGGTTTTAAACATGTTTTACAGGCCCAACGCTCAGCCCTACCCAGGTGGTCAGTCAGTCGATCTGAAGCCCAAGTACATCTCCATAAAAAAATGCAACATACGGGCACATTCACACGCTCACACAAGACGAAAACAAACAAACTAACTAAAAAAACAAAACAAAGGGAAAAATAAAAAATAAAAACAGCAAAAAAGAAAACAAACAAGTCACATGATTCGTGGACTCCCGCAAACTTAATAGAGAATCTCCGTGTCAGATCAACGAAGAGAATAACACGTAAGCCATAAGTTTGCACTACAACCATTTTCTGATGAAAATTACCACCGACAAACCTAGCGAGATTTTCCTCAGACATGGCACATGGCTCATAATGTACACAGAGAGGCCCGAATGAATCACACCAAAAATGGCAAAGAACAGATGAACTGCTCATGGCATATTTGAAAAAACACTGAAAACTACCATTTTTGGATATAAATTGCCACTCGTAAGCCAAACGAGATTGTCAGGAGACATGGCATATGGTTCATAACATGCATACAGTTGCCTCAAATATTCGCATCAAAAATAACAATAAACAGATTAAGCTTTCATGGGATGCGTGGAGATCGCCATTTTTGGACATATATTGCCACCTGCAAGCCAAACCAGGTTGTCAGGAGACACGGCTATGGTTCAAAACACGTACAGAGTTGAACTTAGTATTCAAAGCAAAAATGACAAGAATCGTACGGAAGGTTTTTGACGTATTTGGAAAAAACCATGAAAAATTTTTTGGCGTAAATTGCCGCCTGCTAGCCAAAGGACATTGTCCAGACACATGGAAAATGGTTCACTACATGCGTACAGTTGCCTCAAATATTCACGCCAAAAATAACAATAAACAGATTAACTGTTCATGACATGCATGGACAAAGCCCTGAAAATCACAAATTTTGAACATAATTTGCCACCCGCAAGCCAAACGAGACTTTCACGAAACATGGAATATGGTTCAAATCATGCGTACAGTTACCCCTAATATTCAGACCAAAAGTGACAAGAATCAAAAGAAGAGTTTTTGACTGATTAGGGAAAAACCATCAAAAACGCCTTTTTTGGACGTGTATAAATTGCCACCTGCAAGCCGAGCAAAAGTTTTCGCAGATATGACACATGGTCCACAGCATAAACACTATTGACCTGCAGTTTCACATCAAAAACCACAAGAAAGTAATGAACAGATTTTGAAATTTCTTAAAAAGCTCTAAAAATGGCCAATTTTGGGCATAAATTGCCACCTGCAAGCTGAACAAATTTTTTTTTCAAAATTCCAGCTGCATCACTTTTTGTCAATTACGTATTGCCACCTTCCCACCAAATTTCATGAAAATGCATTGAGCAGTTATTCGGGAAAATGCGTTAGGGACGGACGGAAGGACGGACGGACAGACCTCATTTTATAGGACTCTCCCACTAAAGAGGGAGTCCAAAACAGTAACACCGAGATTTTCTCATGTGGTGAGGTAGGAAACGGGAAGGAAAAGTTACGAAAGTTTGACACATCAGTATTCAGATCGCTTGATCCAATAGACTCATGAAAAACGTTGGGAAAGTTATTTTCCTCAAGCCTAAATTGGTGAAGGAATCTGTACAATGCCAGCCAGGAAGAAACAAAATGCTGAACTAATGTTCGTGATTGGTGTACAGGAACCATACTTCAAAGCACACCAAGCCTTAGGCATAGCAAATAGGAGAACATTTTGACCACAAATCTGGCTTCAATGTTTCACTCCAATATAGTTTTCATGCTGACTCACGCTTTACCACTTCCCAGCCTGCTGAATGATGCACTATATTATACAAAATTATTTTTTGCGATCATGAAGAATGATTGACTGTGCTTCGAGAACAGTTCATATGATTTTGGGACAAAACGACAAAAACTAATCATGCTTTTATTTCTTCTGGAGCATTATAATCTAGTGCTGGTTCAAACTGTTGCCGTTTGGTTTCATTCACAAGACAAAGCTTTTTTTTTTAGCCTTTGGGTTCAAATCCACCATTTTGAATTTTCTCCTTATCAGAAATGCCCAAGAACCAAGAGGTACTGCAAAATTTTCGTTCATCCGAAAACTCCATGCCCAGCGGATGCAATACTACGAAGAACATGAACAATCACAGGACAACAAAGAGAGGAAAAAGGAGTGTCTACATCCACTCACTATACAAATACTCTACAGCAAGTAACAAAACGTCAGAAAGGGGGGAATGTGCATACAGATGGGCCACCATAAGACGGGTCTGGTGTATAACGCTATAGATAAAGCCTTCGCTAGTTGGTCGTAGGAGTGGACAAACCTACGAGAAGGTCAGAGATTCATCAACCCTGTTGTGCACGTATCGAAGAGGATCACCTAATCAGGAGGTTCATGTCAGAGGCAGGAACTGTATCAAGCCCTCCCAAAACACAGCAAAGGTTCATCAGTTAAGTAGCTGCATCAGGATTTCGACCCACAACTGAAAATCTTGGGTGTTGGAGCATGGGTACATACAGTTCTGTCACATAGTGTGGCCAACTACAGATTGAAGCATTACATTTGTTCATAAACAGAGGCATGGCAGTGTTTCACTGGCACTGTCCATACGAGAACAGGTAAGGAACAGAATCGTCGAGGGGAACACCTTTTATACGGGCTCCAGCTTTATCGTTGCAACGAACCCAGGAACCACTGGAAGAAAGCCGCAAGTACGATAAGTAGTGTCCACTCAGCTGAGGGAGGCAATTAGCCAGTACTCTTACTTGAATGAAACAACACGGCAAGAAGAATCTCTCAAAAACTGAATGTTTCTACAGCCGGGAGAAGGAAGTTGGAAATGATAATCTGCGCATCAGTCTGTCAGTCTCAACATTCATAGATACCGAAAATTATGTAGCTCATATCACTTGTCTATCAACAAAGACAATATGCAATCATATGATACTTACGGGTGCATGTAGTAAGCAAAAGTGACACAATAATCCGGTGAACTCTCATCATAGGATCTCCCTTCTAACTCATTAGGAGGACTATCCTTTTCCCCTTGATACTGGATAAAATTTCCTGAAATAGAAATATACAATGACGAAGTAAAACATAATCCTATGATTTGTTAAATTTTCTTAGCATTTGCCTGTACCCTATCAAGGAAAGATGTCCAGGCTACTCCTTATTTAGGGGTAATAAAGCTTCAAATTATAGCTGATATCTTGGCATAAACTTCAGAAAAGATTGCACACTATATGTTTTTTCACCTTAAGTAGAAAAATACTGGAATAAAACATGACAATGCAAAACCATGTTTTTCTTATGACGTCAGCCAGTGGCTTTTTCGTTCATACATTCACTCCTCGTTTAGACCAGCCTACACTCTTATAAAATATCATTGAGGCACTGTATCATTCCCATGGTCCTCACAACACACAAAATCGCAAAGAAGAGCGACTGAAAAAAAGATTCCGCCACTTTTGTATACTTTACTCGGAGAAAGTTTTGCAAGCAAAACTTTAGCACGGTCAAAACTCGTGAAACTTTATAGATTAACTTTTGCGAATCAGTAAATCACAACAAATTTGCACGATAAAATTTTGGCTGTTGTGACGATAAAAAATGAACATTAGACTCGATAAACTTTCATGAAATCGTCTTTTAGAAAGACTGTGAGAATAACTTTCGAATGCGGACGTTTCCAAAGATTTTCACCGCATAAACTTTTGCGAAATAGTCACGAAAGTTTCTCTCACCACGAGAGATTCTCCGAGTAAAGTATTGATCAATGCAGAATTAGTTTTGGCAACACACTTCAAACCTGTTTTATGTAACTTTTCATAGCTTTCTGCTCTGAATATGATAGTATACATAAATTTCAATCAAGGCTTAAGGTAAAAAATACGAAAAAATCGCTCACACGACTTTGAAAGCAATACTTAAATTTTGGTAAAAAAATGGATTTCCAAGACCACAATGTTAAATTTGACATTTATGTCTGAAAAGAATCTTTACAACAGGAATAAGAACTTCTACAGGACCGAGTCTGAACACTTGTCAATGCCCCTTTCAGGGTGGCATTTCCGGTTGAACACTAAGCTCCCTGTGGCAGTAACCAGGAGCCATGCTAAGCAGAAAAAGATGAACAAAACATACAACAATACTCATGAGTGACACTACTCGAGATAGAAAGTTGCACAGGGAGAAGCATAGTCTCCGTAGGAGAGTGACTGACACTTCCACCCTCATCAGTACAATACCCAAAAAGGATTTCGCTCCTAAACTGAATATCATTGTTGCTGATCTGAACAGTTAACGTAACATGCCTTTTCGACTACTCCAATATAACAAGGGCGGGGGGAAGGAAGGGGGGGGGGTTGTTCCAACCCCTCATCAGAAAATCAACTTCCACTGTTGCTATGGCCTTGAAATTGAAACCACTTCAATATTCTTCCTAATAAATGAGGGAGACGTTTCAAATTTTGGTTCCACAAGTGGTCTGGTTAGCAGATTACATTCTTTGAAATTAGCAGACCGGCAGAACAGTTCTCCACAACCAATACAAAAATTTCTAATCTGGCAAAAAACGCTTCACAACAGGAATTTGTGACAAAACGTGAGAAACATATAACGCAATTGCATTGGGAGCAACATAACATGACGTTGAGTGGTTTTACCTAACAATGGAGTTTCTGGAGAAACAATCTTCCGCGAGCGAACACTGCTCTCACCCTTTCACAGGGTAAAAATTGTCTGCCGATGACAAAGACAGGCAAGAATCGAACCAAAATCTAAGTATGATGAATGAGGCATCTCCCAAGATCAATCCAGGAAACACAAGAAATTAGCAGGAAACATAAGAAACAAGTCGCACAATTAGTGGACTCCCGTAAATGTAATTGAGAATCTCTGTGCTAGATCAAAAAAAAGAATAACACATAAGCCAAAAGATTTGCACCACAAATGACAAAAGCCTAATGAAGTGTTCTTCAAACATCATGAAAAAGCCCTAATACCAGCCATTACTCATGTAAATTGCCACCCGCACTGGACAACACATTCGCCAGATATAAAGCATGGGCGGGTCTTTAACATAAGTTTTGTTGGCCCTAAGATCCGCGTCAAAAATGAGGAGATAAATCATTGTTGACACATTTGGAAAATTATTGGCAATAACCAATTTCAGATATAAATTGTCCCCCGCAAGCCTAGCTATATTTTCTTTAGACATGGGACATGGTTCAAAATAAATGTTTAGTTGCCCCTAAGATTTACATAAAAAAAAAATGATAAATATTGGACGAATCGTTTTGACATATTTGGAAAAAAAACCATAAAATCACCATTTCAGACGTAAATGGGCACCCGCAAGACAAATGACATTTTCCTCAGACACGGCAGGTGGTTCATAGCATATGCAGACTTGCGCCAAAGAAATACACCAAAAATGAGAAAAAACGGATAAACCATTTATGACATATTTGAAAAAAAAAACCCTGAAAATAGCCATTTTGGGGCATAGAGTACCAACTGTAGACCTAAAAAGATCTTCCCCAGACATGGTATATGGTTCATAACATGCGTACAGTAGCCCCAAATATTCACACCAAAAATAACAAGGAACAGATTAACTGTTCATGACACATGTGAAAAAACCCTGTAAATTGCCATTTTTAGACTTAAATTACCCTTTTTAGATGCAAATTGCCACCTGCAAGCCACGAAGGCATGGCATATGGTTCGAAATATGCATAGAGTTGCCCCTAATGTTCACACCAGAAGCAGATCAATAGTTTTTGATATACTTGGAAAAAAACATGAAAAACACCATTTTGGGACATAAATTAATTGCCCACTGCAAGCCAAACGAGAGTTTTCCCAGATATGACACATACTCCACAAAAAAGTAACAAAGATATTTTAAAATATTCGTAAAAAAAAACACAATGCTCATTTTTGGAGATAAATTGCAACCTGCAAGCTGTACAAATTTTTTTTTTTCAAAATTCCAGCTCCATCACTTTCTTCAATTACGGATTGCCACAGTTACACCAAATTTCAGAAAAATCTATAGAGCGGTGATCTGGGAAAATGTGTTGGTGGCGGATGGATGGAAGGACGGACAGACGGATGGACGGAAGCACGGATGGAAGGACAGACAGACCTCAGGACTCTTCCACTAAAGAAGGAATCCAATTAGACAATTGAGTGAATAGGTGAGTGCGTGAACCAACTCCGTTGCCAGCATGCAATGACCCTCTGAATGCTGAAACTTGAGACTCCAGCTGTGAACTTAGACATGTTTTACTCAGCTCTGTCCAGACAATTACCGACACTGAAGTTAGAACGTTCACACACTCACATTGTGGTTTCTTGGCAGCACAAGTATAAAACATCATTTTTCCTAAATTCGTATTTTTATAAGTGCAAAAAATGGCAAAATCTGGACTTTAACCCCGACTTCTGGACCGTCTGCTGCATAAAAATTATCCAAATTAGACATTTTCTGAAGACCTCAATGAAAGCTTGCATTTAACCCCAATGTCATAGAAAACGGTCAAACAGAAAAAAACAAGAGCCAAAAACCGAAAATTTGGCAAAAAGCGACCTTACCCCTGTCAGCATATGACCACATGATACAGCAACCAAATTTACACCAAAGGATGCGCAAGTAAATTCTGTTCATACTTTGCAAAAATTCACGGCAAAATTTTCAGCTGTTTTTTCACAATAATTATAAACTATTAGACTAGGGCGGGTGTCCCCCCTGTTATGTTAATATATTACTTAAGATCGCCCTAACTGTTGTTTGACAGCTGTTTGAATTTATCACACCTGTGATTACTCAGGTGTACTGCAGATCCAATCCTTACATACCTAGTTACTTATTAGCAGCAAGGTCTTGTAGAAACCCTTGTTAGCAGGTAATTGTTACAGTCCCAGTAGATGGCGATAGTGGCCGTGGAGATACATAGCGTGTTCTGTTTCGTGTTAACTCAACAAAACGTTTTTACAAAACCTTTGCCAATTAGATGGAATTGTCTAGTTGATGCAGCTAAATTGCCCCACTTCAGTTGTTTATACGGCGCTTAAATTTTGAGCTTTTCTCCGGGCAGTTGTATACTTTCAGAGGTGTTTTTAAAAATAAGGAGTACCTCAAAATATCAAAAATCAGTGGATAAAGAGCTAAAATATACCATATCCAAATGTATGGTCTCCACGAGGGTAACCAACCATCTTTAAGCGAGTAAAGTCGTGTAATTGCCATGCCGAGGTAGGCTTGTACGAACACAAAGGATTGGCGGAATCGAAATCACAATCATCAATCCCGACAGCAGGTGCTGAAAAAACAAGAACAAGGCCCTGAAACAGTGGGCTCCAACAGATTCAATAATGAATCCTTGCATCATACCGAACACAAGATAAGGAGCTACCACAGGAGACCACTATGACCTATCATCTGATAAACATAACTATACCTGCTGTATGCATACAATAGCCGAATATGACTATTACTGGACATCAACTGTCATGCCAAACAAAAGTTTTCCCAGGTACGATGAACTTTACACGCAGATAAGTTACAGAAAAATATGCACATACCATCTGTGGTTTCAAAAGTAGGCGGCAGCCGGCTCAATGGGACTCCTACTTTCAAACATTCTTGTATTTGTGCCGGCTACTATTCCTAAATATGACTAAATAAGAAAGGAAACAATGGCAATACTTAGAGTTTGAGCCGCCTACTTTCATGTTGCAGCCTGAAAGTTGAAAAACTTTTGAAACCCCTGATACCATAATGTTTCAATTAAACGCCCCCTTCTTTTAAACATCCCCCTCGATTTGAATAAATGCCCCCTTGTTACAGGAGATTTTTAAATAAACACCCCTCTATCAAATGCCCCCCTCGAGTAGACGCCTTCCTCTAGATGGGTGTTTATTAGCGATACACTAACTAACACATGTAAAACTACTACCACCACTACAGTATTACTTCAGTTTTGGGGCTTTTATTTCTTGTAAGTACATGGAAACATGAAAAAGATGATGCTTACGATGATATTGACATTTAATCTAGTGTATATTTCATTGATATATAAAGTAAATACGTAAGAAAAAAAGAAGAATTTCATGAAAATGTCAAAGACGCACACCTTTTTTAAACGCCCCCTCGAATAGGCACCCCCTAAAAAGTCCAAAAATTTAATCAACTCCGCGGGCGTTTAATTGGAGCATTACTCAGTAAGTGTGTCGTGAAATCTTTTCACAAAGCTCTGAACACAAAAAATAGCTGTCCCCAAGACCTTGCTCAGATATGATTCATGGTTTCTATGACAACGGTCATTGCTCCCAATTCCACACAAAAAAAACTGCAAAATATTAAAAACATGAAACTGCAACTTTGAAAATAAATGACCACTTGGGTACAAAGCAAATTATCAAAGAATATCCGGCTTTATCACTTTGTTTTGATGATATATTTGATAGATTTTCTCCCCAACGCCGAAAATGTCTTTGTGTGCGATTGTCGGAATTACCGACAAATGGAAGGATATATCGAAGAAAGCACAAAACTATATGTAATGAACGACGTAATCCTGGTCCTACGAACAACAGCATAGCAATTCTACAACGTACTTGTATGTCTATCGTGGTATGCCCTGCTTAGCAAGACCAAGCCCTGATGGCACGAACTGAAGATGTCTTTGAAGAGTAGGCAAAGTGTAGTGTGGAACGATCTTAAAGAACTCTTCTAATAGCCTCGCTGATTCAAGGTCTAAATCGGGCAATCCGACAGCAAGTCCGAGTAATTGAGACAACGCGCTACAGTAGTACATGGACAGCAGTCACAGCGATAATGAGAGTCTTAAACAGTCCGCGGGGACAGGGGTGGTACCAATCCCTCTCGTGAAAAAGTCACTATAATTCCTGCTCCACTCATCCGTTGGTTCTCAAACTTCACGAGTGTTACCAAAATTTCCTCAGACATCGTTTAAGCTCATTTTTGTAGCCGAGGGGAGTAAATGGGCGTGACAGCCACCTGCTCCTGAGGGCTCAGTGGGTGATTGAGAATTTACTGAACAGCCTTTAAGTATCAAAATAATAGGAAAATTCACTTTCTGTTTTCTGCAATCGTTTTCTATCGCCTATTGGCTAGCTACATCCAAATTTGGTAGTATTTGTTTAAGGTTAAAATATTTTTAAATTTTGTTAAATACAGCCATTTCTATTAAATTCATGACTTAAAAGGGGTATAATTTACAGAC
>JAOBRC010227577.1:0-14690 GCA_027575255.1 Scolionema suvaense | reverse complement strand
GAACATACATTCAAGCGATGTGTCATCGTGTCACACCTACTATTGCTTTGTACTGAAAATTGATTGTCTCAACTCAGAGAGATGGGCAGACAGTCACATTATTTTTTTTTGTTTTATTCGTTTGACTCATGGCTTCCATGCAACAGTGAAAAACGCCAGGTAGAAAAGTCGGACTTGTTGGATCTGCAGGACATACATCTCTGACTAAACTTTCCAAGAAGTCCGACATTACACAAAGAAAATTGCACCTGAATGCCGACAAGTCAGAGACGTCCAACAAGTTTTGAGTTTTTGTCTTCTAAATACAGATAAAAAAAAAATTGGACGTGTTGGACTTCTGTGGCATCTTCCGTGAAAAGCCAAGGGACGATTCAAACTTCGCAAAATATGAATTATTGTCAAACGGGATTTGCTTTTTACGTTAAACTTCGAACATAAGGTAAATATCTCACGATAAAGTATTTTACCAAAAACATCAAAGCAACAGATCTTCATTATCTCACCACGTTTTCGTTGCACGAATTAACAGCGATCTTCAAAGTGCGTGCAACCATGCTTGCGTGCAACATAACAAAATTTTTACGAGGGCTGTTCCAATGTGAATAGCGCAATTAGAAATTTCACGAAAAATGTTTCGGTCTGAACATGATCACGAAGGGAAAGTTGGAAATACAAACTTCACTACATAGTTCTGCCGTTTGCATCGATGAAACTTGTCAACGCCTTTGCTTCATGCAAAATGTTCCAGAGAAGATAAGCAACACTCCTCAGAAAAACAATAGAAGAAAAAAATTTGAAAAAGCAAACTAAGAAAGACCAAATACTGACATGTTATGAGTCTGATGAAGGAGGTATAAATATTTTGGTTTGATATACGTCCTCAGCGTGACGGACAGAAATATTGCTCGACCCTGTGATATCACGGGAGCCACAACTCCCGTATTCACCTTCATAATTTCTATTTTAGTACATCAATTGACTGCAACCTTGGATAAATGCTGGAAATCAGTGACAGGAACAATCTCCAAGAGTTTTCAGGCTATTCAATAATGTAACGTCACCTGACGATATCAGCATCATTGATGAAACTAGAATTATTAATTTTTTTTCTTAGATATTGTTTCCTGTATTCTTGTAACTGCAGCAGCCGAAGCGAAAAAGGTGCTCTTCAGAAGTTAACAAGACTTGATTAAAATTTAAATCAACGGAAATATTTTTTACAAGATGTATGCTTTACGAATACTCATCATCTACTCGTGTACAAAAAAGGGAGTCAGCAAAATGGATAACATTCAACAAGAACGTTGTCCTTTGTTCCACAGCCTGTTCCTACTATCTTTAAAGACATTAATTTTCGCGGGAATAAATTTTCGCCAATCAAAACCAATTCCCTTTTCTGCCTTCGAAAATGCCGATTCGCGAAATTAAATTCTCGCGAAATTACTAAAAATCCAATGCAGTTCCGGTTAAGTATTCTAAAGCAAAGTTGCTTTACTGTGTATTATATGGCTGGGAAAACAAAATGACATTAAAACTAATTGCGGATTTATATTTCATATGCCATACTGATTAAAATCAAAAGTTACTCCAACATGATTGGCACATCAAGATCTTCACCTTGTCGCCTGTTCTGTTCATCCTGTCGCCTGACCATTTCACGGGTGTCTCTCCTGGCCGTCAGCTCTTTGGTAGCTTTTACTGCTTTTTTCTTCCGTTTCGAAGGCAAGACTAGCCAAATTTAATTCCTGCGAAATGTTTCGTCAGCGCAATTCAATTCGTGAAAATAAATTCCCGCGAAAATTAATTCCTGTAAGGTACATGTCATAAACACGGCTGGATAATGCCTTGCATTGTGAAATTAATCACCCATCACATTTTCAGCAGTGCAATCGGCGTATCAACAATAACTTGCAACTTGAATATCACCTGATTTCTTTCGCAAATTGAAATCTTGTAGGCTGGTTATCAACGTAAAATAGCACTAGAAGCACGGGAAACAGACGAGACGGGAGGAACGCTTGTACCTAACTAGTGGCTGAAGACCACTTCTTTGCCACGCCAGCACCAACGTCAACATCTCTTTCGATCCCAACATATCGCAGGGAGTCTGTAGGTCCATATCTGAAGAACAATGTTGGATATAAAACACATAATTCAGATTCAAAGCACGTACTCAATAGACAACATCTAACAGTATTACAGTAATGATATGGTAGTTCTCCCTTATCAGGCTAGAAAACAAAAGCAAAAATTACGCCTCATCGTAAACTGCGAACAGTGAGGCAGGTGAATTAAAACACTGAACATGCAAAAAGGGATACTTTCACAAGAAGTAGGATGGAACAGAAAAAGATTTGAGAATGAGCATTTTCGCCAAAAATAACAGTTTGTTCGATTGATCGATGGACCTTCTGATTTTGAGAATTTTCATACAAACAGCAGTTTCAACGCATAACGGACAACAGTTTTCAATAATTTGCCAGCATAGCATAAGGTAAAACACAAAACACCTCCCCCCAAAAAAACCAAAACCAAAAAAAAAACAACCAAGTCACAAAAGAATCGCGCAAACGTAGCTCAGAAACCTTTGCGTTAGATCAAAGAGAAAATACAAATGACAAAACTGATGAAGCATGTCTGAAAACGTTTTTTTTTTTTAAAAAAAATAGCCATTATTGACATAAACAGCCACCCACGCCTTGAACAGCATATTATTCCCAAGCTAAAGGCAAAGGTAATAACGCACGCTATGTCCCCCGTTAGAGTCATGCCACATATGACAAAAAGCAGTTAAAAATTTGTAAATGTATCAGGAAAACACCCTAAAAATAGCCATTTTCAGATGTAATTTACCACCCACAACCTTAACGATATTTTCTCCAGACATCGCACATGGTTCATAACATACGCAGATTTGCCCCTCAGAATCACACCACAAAATAAGACCAAACAGATGAACCATTTATAAAAGATTTGGAACAAACCCTGAACATCACAACGATTGGGTGTAAGCTACCAACTACAATCCTAACGAGATATTACGTAAACATAGCGCATGGTTCACAACATGCAGAGAGTTACTTCAAACATTCACACCAAAAAAACAATGAGCAGATCAACGGTTCATGATTTATTTGGAAAAAACCCCCAGAAAATCCCGACTTTTGGACGTAAATTCCCACCCGTAAGCCAAACGAGGTTTTCAGGACATATGGCATATAGTTCAGAACATGTGCAGAGTTGCCCCTAATACTCACACTAAAAATAACAAGAATCGGGTGAACAGCTTTTGACATACTTGCAAAAAAACATGAAAAATGCCATTTTTAGACGTAAATTGCCAACTGCAAGCCAAACGAGATTGTCAGGAGATATGGCATATGGTTCAAAACATGTGCAGAGTTGTCCTTAATATTCACACCAAAAATGACAAGAATCAGACGAACTGTTTTTGATATATTTGGAGAAAAACACGAAAAAAAGCCATTTTTGCACGGAGATAAATTTGCCACCTGCAAGCCCAACAAGAGTTTGTCTAGATACGACACATGGTCCACAGCATAACTACTACTGCCCCACAGTTTCACACCAAAAACCACACAAACGTAATTAACAGATTTTGAAATATTTTGGAAAAACCCTAAAAATGGCCATCTTTGGGCATAAATTTTTTTCTCCAAAATTCCGGCTCCATCACTTTTCCTCAATTACGATTGCAACCAACAAACAAGATTTCAGAAAAATTCATGGAGCAGTTATCCGAGAAAATGCATTGATGATGGTCGGACGGACGGACGGACGGACGGACAGACGGACGAACGGACAGACGGACGGACAAACGGACAGACCTCATTTCATATGTAGGACTCTTCCGTTAAATTTAGTGGATTCCAGCGAACTAAATTGAGAATCTTTGCGTTAGATCCGAGAACAAAAAAGGCATTAAAGATTTGCACCACAATGACAAAAAACTGACGAAGCGTTCCTGAAATATTTTGAAAATGCCCTGAAAATAGCAGTTACTGACGTAAATTGTCAGAGCACCCTGAAAGTCATACTCACACGATATCAGGCATAGGTCATAGCATAAATGTGCCTCCTAAGATCCATGCCGAACACGGCAAAAAAACGATGAATTGTTTCTTACTTATTTGGAAAGAACCCTAAAAATAACCGCAAGCCTAATGAGATTTTCTCCGGGCATAGCACATGGTTTATAACTTACACAGAGTCGCCCTGAAGAATCACACCAAAGATAAACCGTTTACGTCATATCTGAAACTAAAACCCGGAACACAGCCAATTTCGGAAGAAAATAGCCACCCGCAAGTCCAACAAGAATTTCTCTACACATAGCCTGTGGTCCATACCATACGCATAGTTGCCCCTAAGAATCACACCAAAAATAATTGAAAAAGATGAACTGTTTTTAACATATATGGAAAAACCGTGAAAATAATCAATTTCAAATATAAATTGCCACCTGCAAGCCTAACGAGATGTTCGGCAAATAGTTTGTACCTTAGGCAGAATTGCCCCTAAGAATCATACCAAAACTGACAAATATCAGATAAACTATTTTTGACATTTTCAAAAAAACCTGAAAATAGCCATTTTTTGACGTAAATTGCCACCTGCACGCCGAATGAGAGTTTTCCCGGATCTGACACATAGTCCATAAGATAACTGCAATTGCCCTGAAGCTTCACACCGAAAACTAAAAAAAAAAGGTAATGAATGACGCAATTTTTTGGACATAAATTGCCACCTGCAAGCAAGTGAGATTTTCCGGATATATGCCACAAGGTTCATAATATGCTTAGAGTCGCCCCAAATATTCAAGCCAAAAATAACCAGAATTTGATGAACATTTTTTCACATATATTTGGAAAAAACCATGAAAATCACCATTTTTGGCCTATATAAATTGCCACATACAACCCGAACAAGAGTTTTCCCAGTTATGGCACGTGGTCCACAGCATAACTGCTATTCCCCGTGCAGTTTCACACCAAAAACCAAAGAAAAAGGAATGCACAGATTTTGAAATGTTTCTGAAAAACCCTAAACCTGGCTATTTTGGGGCATGAATTGCCACCTGCAGAGCCAAACTAAAAATTTTTTCGAAAATGTGATATGTTTCAAATGAAACTTCTTCTGTTAAAATTTTTGTACTTTTGATTTCACAATCAGTTTGATCTTGAAAAATAAGATGACTAATTAGTTGGAACAATTATCGCCAGACATGTATAGCTAGAGTGCAGTAGCATCGAAAAGGAGCTATTTGGCTTGCAATCTGGAAACCTATTTCGGAAACCAATCGGAAACGCTACGGCACACTGAAACAAATTGAACCCTAAAGTCATGAAGAAGTTACGATTATTGAGGCAAGGGTTCTTCGCAGATAAAGCTTAGAAATAGGAAGCATCCCTTGCATGCGCAAAATGCACATATGCCTCATATCAAGAGTCGTTGCGTACAAGAAATAATAAAAAATAGCACTAAGATGAGCATCCTGAGGAATTTGAGACACATCATCATTCTTGAAACTTGATATACATACAGGTGCTGAGGTAACGATAAAAAACGCTGCATATGTGACAGTCATGACGTCACCATACTCTTCAGAGAAAATGAATTTTCTTTGTTTTAATGCACTTTCCAAATAGGGCCACAAAATGGTGTCTGGACATCCTTCCAAATCATCTCCATTGCTCACAATTTCGTTCTCATCCACAAGAATTTTCGCATTCTGATTCGTAGAATACGGTCAAGGAGTTTTTGCACGTGAACATAGAGCGTTTTTCTCCACAATGGTCGCCCTCACATATCCAAACAGGGCCACTACCTTTGCATACTGCTGCAACCAATAAAAACTACTAACAAAACGTGTTTATCTCTGCCGCCTTTTTGTTCCTACACATCACAACAAGCTTCAGGTGAACATAACCCTTTGCTCCCGTCGTGTCTCGTGAAACCACGTATAAAAAGCCAGTGGCTTCATAGTGGATATGCTGATAAGAATCATTCTAGACACTAAAGTAAAGCTTAAACCCTTTAATCAATTAGGCCATGTACACACAAACTTCATACAACGCAAGTGGAACAACTCAGAAAGATCAAAATGGCACTTCATAAATAAATACAAGCAAAACCTACAGAAATGACCCACTAATTAAAAACAGAACTTCATTATTCTCAATAAAAACATGCCATTATGGCAAAATGCATGAATCCAGTAAATCAGCCATAAAATAAACCAAAAATATTTAGAAGCACGCCTGCGGTCATACTAAATCACATTGCACACAATAAATTGGGCAAATTTTGCACGGATGCAGCAGCATACAATTGAATATGAGCATACATTGAAAACATCACACCTGTAGTCGAAAAACAGTTCCTCTCCAGCTTCGATGTTACGCTTGGCAAAAATTCCAATCCTATGATCTCCATTAACCATCATAACTAGAGCAAAGAAACATGGACTCAAGGCAACTCAAACAAGAAAAATTGACTTGAAGATACTAATTGTCAATTCAGTGACATGAATTCTATGAATGATGTGAACTAAAGTTAAAGAGACAGGGCCCGATAGAATCTTTGAAATGAAATTCTTGAGTCTTTTTACGCTAAGTAACAGCATTGCCACTAGGACTCCAAATCTGAAGTATTTCGGCCATAGGCACTATGGAAAGATATCTTCATCTTGATGCTCAATTCATGAATTCCGTTATCCACCGGTAGCTCAGATCTTGGGGAAACTCTTACAATTTCAATTGGCCAAAAAGTATGAATATTATATGAAGACTGAGTTTTAAAAGTATGAGGCCTACAATGGGATTGATGTATGTTGAATCGAACAAATTTTGCTCAGACTATCAACATTTATATTCAGACACCTATCCGATACTGTCCCTTTAAGTTCCTAGAAATAAGATCTACGGTATATGAAGCTTATAGTACCCACGAAAAACACTTTTCAGAACACATATAATTTGGAAAATGTTTAAGCTTGGAAGTAAATATCCACCAAAGATACTGCAATAAGATGCTTTGATAAACCTATTGAAGACAAAGATTGTGAAGAAGATGCTCAAAATCCAGCCCTCGGTGGTACATAGAGCGCTAAATCACAGATCAGGAGGTATTTCTCATCATAAACCTTTGTCTTGACAAGAACGACGAGCACTTGCTTGGCAGTATTATCGGTAGGCTATCGTATGGTGCAAAATCATATTAACCAATAGTCAAGGTGAAAAAAACAAAACTTCCTCTGAAAATGTCATGCCATGGATGTCATGAAACACTCAAACAACACTGAAAATACCCAAATTTTACAACCTCGCACATCACCTCCAAAGTGAAGTTGAAAACAACGAATTAGATGAAAACTCCTTCTCTATTTTTCAAATTTTTAAATTTCAAACTCTTATTAGGAAATCTTCATCTTCAACATGGGTGGGGGGGGGCATGAAAATTGATCCAATGTAGACTACAGTTTATGCTACTTGGTGTACCTCAACACTTTTGTTTTATTTAACCCTACAGACCATGGGCATGGGAGTGGAAGCCAACTCCAACACGTTTTCTTGTTTGCGAAAGGTTTTGTGCAGCCCGTAGCCTGAATTTGTACTGAATTTTTCTAAAATTCATGTACCCTTCCTTTAACAAGAAATCTTAGTTCTGGAGGTGCCAAAATATTCTTGATTGTACTTCGAAAACTTGCCAAAGCTAAACATACTACTATTGACCAGAACTTAGTCTTGCCCTCTATGTGATCAGCTTTAACATACAAAGGTTATGCATTAGAGACAAGTTCAGTCCATATATACTATCAAGTACATACTATTTAATACTATATATACCCCTTCTACCTACATGCTTCCCCTAAGTAACTCCGCTCAAGCAGCTTGGTGGGAATGCTATCTCCTGCTTACTAGGATTCTCCTGCACAATACATAAAACCACAAAAACACAAGCTGAATATCAATATGTATTCCCTCATATTAGCATGAACTAGGTTAAAGGGCAGGGTCACTCAGTGCTTCTCTACAGAAAAGACGTTGCTCTAAAAACAAGTCGCATAATTTGTGGACTCCCGCAAACTTAAGTGAGAATCTCCTCGTCAGATCAAAGAAGAGAATAAAATGCAAGCCATATGATTTGCACCACAAATCACAAAAGCGTCATGAAGTGTTCTTGAACATTACGAAAAAGCCCTAAAACAGCCATTATTGACATAAATTACCACCCGAATGCTGAAGAACAACATATTCTCAAGATATAAAGTGTGGGTAATATATGCTTTGTTGCCCCTAAGATCCACGCCAATATGAAAAGATAAAACAGTGCTGACACATTTGGAAAAACCCTGAAAATAGCCATTTTATGACCTAAATTACCACCCGCAAGCCAAACAAGACTTTCCCAAGACACGACACATGGTTCATAATCTACGCAAATAGTCCCTATGAATCACACCAAATGTAACAAAAAACGGATGAACCGTTCATGACATATTTGGAACAAAAACCCTGAAAACCACCATTTTGGACATAAATTGCCACCTGCAAGCCAAACCAGATAAACAGGAGACATGGCATGGGGTTCAAAACATGCGTAGAGTTGCCCCAAATATTCGAACCAAAAATGACAAGAATCGGATGAACAGTTTCTGACACCTTTGGATAAAAAAACATGAAAACGCAAGCCGAACGAAAGCTTTCCCAGATATGGCACATGGTTCACATCATAACTACTATGGTCCTGTGGTTTCACACGAAAAACCACAAAAAAGTAATGAACAGATTTTGAAATATTCTTAAAAAACCCTAAAAATGGTCATTTTGGCGCATAAATTGCCGCCTGTAAGCCGAACAAAATTTTTTCAAAATTCCGGCTCCATCATTTTTCCTCAATTATGGATTCTCACCTTCACACCAAAAGTTAAGAAAAATTCATTGAGCAGTTATCCAGGAAAATGCGTCGGTGACGGACGGATGGAAGGAAGGATGGACGGAAGGACGGATAGACCTCATTTTATAGGACTGTTCCGCTAAAGCGAGAGTCCAATAATACAAACTATGTTAAACAACAAAGTTTAGACGCACTTTTCACGACAAGGCCAATGACCAACACTGAATTTTTACAAAGTGAGGATAATACATTCAAAACTTTTTTGGTATTTCTTTCTTACTTGGCAGGGCAGGAAGTTGATAGCAGGTGGGCAAATCATAGACTGTTCTGCAGTACTAGAAAATGAGAAATCTCTCAATGTTATAGGACTTGTTGATAAACTTCTCACCTTTAGCGAAGCAGTTTGGATTGATGGAGTGATTCGCAAAACGAATCTTGTTGCCCTTTCTTGTTGCATCAACGACAAATTCTAATAAATAAGCATAACCTTTACTGTCAAGCACTAGAACCAAGAAACATCATGGCACAAACCAATTGATCTCCTACCCTCATACGTATACATAAACAGCCGTTAGACATTGAGCGTGGATATCATTGGAAGCCATTTCTGTGAATACGCATAAGCACCCAGGCTCTCTTAGCATAAAAAATTTTCCTTCAATAGCCAGAATTGCCCTAACCACCAAAATAAACTGATGAACAAGAATAAATGGTCGTCAATCTTGGTAAGTAAGTAAAGACCCAATATCTTGAAAACTAATGCAACAAAATTCAAAGTCAACATAGAACGAAGGTTCTGACCAATGTTTCTGATATAAGTTATACCTTAACCCTACTCTAGTTGGGCTAATTGATGTATGTACGTTAACCCTATTTTGCATGAGGGATGGGGGGGGGGCGGTCTGCCGTTTACGCTCACTAAACCAAATTTACCAACGCACATTGTGAACAAATTTCATGCGTATAGCTTCCTTGGTTCCGGAGATATTCGAATTTTGTGAGAGCCGATAGGCTAAATCCTGTAATTTCCCTATTACGAGTTATAATGAGAAAAAAGTACCCTTTAGAAGTAGCCATGCTGAACAAACACCATATGCTCTCAAGTTATCAAACATTGTTTTCTAAAAAGTACAACAATGCTTATGCTTTCTAACAATGGCTTAACCAACTTCTGGTGGTGTGTAGGTCAGAGTTTATTGCCGACAGAAATTAAGCTAAATTTTTTGCGATTTTTGCTGAGTTTTGGGAAAAAGTGATGATGTCAGCAAAAATTGTGCCGACCTACAGTTTAAAACAAATGGTTTTTAGAAACTACTCGTTGGTGGCTATGTCCATGCAAAGTAGCAATATTTGTTACACAATAGGGTTAAAAGGTTGGGGGGGTAAAATTACCCCCACCTCCTCGTTAAAATCTGAAATATTAAAGCAGGACAAATGAAACTTGGTAGGAATGCAGATAAACATGTAAACTTTCAGAAAAATACAATAAGACACCTTTCAACACCCAGATTTTGATGACGTCAGCATTTTTGTCTGCATGATTGGCGAAAATTCAGATTTTTAGGTTAATGTCAATTATGCAAAATTCCAAGACCAAACTACTGCCTCTATTGAATGAATTTAGTATTCTATAACATTACCCCATAAATTTAGTACAAAATCCTCAGTATTGAAGGCTAAATTTACAAATTTTTTCGATCAAAAAAACTCCCAAAAATGGCTCCAACGAGCTTCAACAAAATTCTTATATCTCCGGAGTGACATAACGGATTGCACTAAAATTTGGCCTGAACATCCGTAATAAAATAATACGCAATCAATACCAACTACAGTTAGCTGCCGCAAGCTGCTTGGACACTATTCTCGAAAGTTTACCTGGGGGAGGGGGGGGGGGGGTAAATTTATTCCCCCCCCACCCAGAATAGGGTTAAGGGGATAAATTTTAGAAGTCCAATTTTTGGGGCGTTTTGCATGGATTTATTTTTGCGAATCAGGGATTTACAGAGAAAATGCATGGTAGTAATTTAGCCAATGCGTATCAGCAAAAGAAAAGAGGAAGTTATTGACATGCACATTGAGAAAAAGAACGAGCCCAAGTAACTTCTTACTACTTTTCGATCAACAATCGAAAAATTAGTTTTTTTCACATTTGGTCAGGACGCGGCATCATTTTCATAAATTTTGCTCGGATTTAATTTTGCGAATTTATTAAAAATTCGCAAAATTCACAAAAATTAATCCACGCAAGTAAAAATACCCTTAAGGTAGAATTTTTTCAAATCATATCGTCATGTCAAAACCATCATGAGTAAAAGTCATACCATGATTGAGGTTGAACAGAAAGCTGCACATAGTCTTATCGTAGACTTTGCCTCGCCTTTCAGCTTCATCCTGTGAAATCAACTACAAAATGAATGTGAGTTCAGAAATTTTAGATTTCAGTCACATCAAGCAGTGACAGTTTAAACTAGAATCATTTCTTCGCAGAAAGACGCCAAGGAAGTACTTGTTTGCAAAAGCAAAATCACTAAACTAGTAAAAGAATTCCCAGTCTTCAAGTAAATCATAATTCAACCAATGTGTCCTGTAATCACGTACATTTTCCACCCACTTGCTTGCGTTCATCTTACAGAGATACGTAACAGGAAAAGAATACACTGTATATAAATCAGTTCATAGTCATACCAGTTGCACACTGGTGAATAGCACAAGGAACGCAATGAACATTCTGGCAAAATCAACAACATGTGGACTCTCCTAACAAATGAAATCGATCTAGACAGCTCTAGCTTGTCAGAGACGAAAGTCAATCGCAACTAGTGAAGATAATCGATAATCATGATGGCTCTTGGTGCAGATCCATACACATCGGGCCATCTTAGCTGATATCCGATGGTAGGTTTTTCATGCCATGTCCGCACTAGATGTAAACATCGCGAAAAACCACCATCTGAGGATGTTCGCTGCATTTTCGACATGACACGATTAATTTGAATCGCTAATTAGTGCTTTGTTTTCGCACCTGCTGAGTCTCTTGAAAGTCGAGACAGGCTTTGGAAGTTGTTATTTCGTTATTGCTTGGTTTTGAGGAGTTGAAAATCTATCGATCTGCTGATTTTGTATTCGTGATCAATAACGTCAGAAACAATTATTCTGGCCAACATCCTCAGATGTCGCTTTTCTCTACAGGGAAATAAGGCAGCAGCCCCCATATAGAGAAATGTCAACATCTTATACTTGAGTATGTATAACAACAATACCATACCGTAACAGTACAGTACAGTACAGTACAGTAACAGTAACAGTAACAGTAACAGTAACAGTACCAGCACCAGTACCAGTACCAGTACCAGTACCAGTACCAGCACCAGTACCAATACAGTACAATAACAGTACAGATCCAGTACCTCCCCACAATATTCACTGATGAATTCGTTCTTGGTCACAGCTGACTTGGTGAATATCCCCCAGCCAGCCACATCCGAAGGAGCCAACAGCAAGTGCTAGTCAGAAAAAAAGAGCAGACAAAAAACAATCAGCTCAGTCAGAATCAATTCCAATAAGTACGGAAATTATGAAACCACGGATCATTTTTTCACCTACTCTATACGGTTTTCTACACCTCCTTATAATCTATATCAACTGTCCAGCCATAAAATTGAAAGTGAAAATATTACAGAAATTCAGTTTTTACTGAGTGGATAAAAAGTTAACTCATAGATACCAGATGCTGATCACAAACCTAGAAAAAAACCACCAAATCACTGGATGTCTCCACGCTTTGAGGATACCTGACATAACCAACAATAAAGTAAAATGCATCATGTTTTTTACGTGGCAAAGCACAACTGTCTAGCTAATGAAAACACGTTTTGCCAGGTAAACCACTAATAGGCGCCTAGAAGCATTGCTTTTCCCACTAAATTTCACACGTTAACTTTAAACGTATCACTTTCCTCTAAGATGTTGAATCAGCTGAAGAAAATGTAATTCCATGGTAAAGGTTGGCAACATTTGAAAAAAAAACTTTCAAAAATAACAAAATCTAAATCAGGAAACATAACGTAATGGTGATTGAGAGTGAACTAGACTGATTCTTCCACTATCATGAAAGCTGAACAGATTTTACCTTTCGCCAACCCCTCTGAAGACCCACATTCTTACATGAGGATGTTTTGCTCTCAACATTGAAATTATCTGAAAAGAAAAGAGTATGGAACGGAAACAGAATGTTCTAATATAAATGCAGACCACATCAACAGAGATGCTATTTTTATTCACCAGAATATTAGTTCTTAAATGTTACACCGTAGTGTGGCTTGCACATATATCAAGTGCAATGCAACTTATTCAGTGCAATGTCAGAAAATGCAGTTAAGGATTGTCCTAAACCAATACTTCCGCAAGAAAAAACAATTGTTGAAGATACAGATTTGCCCAATAAGAAAAAGAAGGTAACAAGCCTAAAATTCATGACCTCCGGCACATTTAATCATAGATTACACCCAACAGACAACAGAATAAGATGCCAAAGAAGATCTATTACAGATCTATTACACAACAATAGCACAATGCATTGACGAACACAACTATCAATGTTCACAACAAATCAAATTAAAAACAACCACTATTGGACCTAACAGGCCATGCCCACTCATTTACCAGGAATAACCAGTTTCACAACATAGCCGAATAAATAATGAATGGATCTTAAAACACTACCAGAACAACATTCTGATGACCATTTTTGGCATTAAAAATAAACACATGCATGCAAGAACGAGAAAACGTCTTCCACGTATGACATATGGTCCATAATATAACTAAAATTGCCGGTAATGTGCACCCAAAAATTACATCAGGTAACAACGAGGTCTTGAAATATTTTCCAAAAACCCTAAAATTGGCCATATTTGGAAAAAAAGGCAACTTCGAATGAGATATTAATAAATACGCCAAATGGTGCACAACATAACTGCTTTACTTCAATTGGTTCTAAGTTTCACTCCAAAAAATTACAAAGAACAAAAACGTACAGCAAAACCATAAAAAATAGCCCCTTTGGATATAAATGGCCACATACAACGTGCACAAAAATTGCTATAAAAATCTGGTTTCATTGCCTTTATTTTGATTATTGAGTTTAACATTAACGCCCAATTCAAGAAAAATCTATTTTTAGGAGCTAAACTGAGAACTGCATTGGTGCCCAACGACAGCATATAAAAACCTCAAAATTATACATGGGCTTTTTCATGTTGAATACCATGGGGGGCTGACAGGGCTGACAGCCCCTTACCTAAATCCCTAAATATTTAACCAATAGCAATGGAACTAGGCAGGTATGCTAATCAACTACTATAAATTATGTTTGTATAAATTAGAAGTCAGAGATGCCATCGTTTCTTATGCTATGTCATAAAATACAATGGGTGGTGCCATAACTTATGCAAAGTACCCAAAGGTTATGGCTTTTGCTATTTTTGGACCGGAAAATGCAACTTTTGTGGTTCTTCTGCCCTGAACCTATAAAACTAGTTGTATTTTAGATTCAGCATCTGTAACATACATAGAGTAGCTAAATATCCCTATTTGTTTACAAAATAACACTCAAAATCAGATCTGAAAAGTATCACTTTTTCAGCCAACAATCGTTAACGGTCCATAAGGGTCAAACATTTTGATCTCAACTTAGGCCACGACTTGTAACATAGGCATATAGTAAAAATCAAAAAATTAAAATTGTGTACTGCACATAGAAAAAAGATATA
>JAOBRC010227576.1:0-22388 GCA_027575255.1 Scolionema suvaense | reverse complement strand
AATCCCAGAGCAAATGCTACGTCAGAATAGTTCGGTCGTTGCAATCCATGTAATTGCTGAATAAGTTTATTGATGATGGAAAGTGGCACTGCAGACACCAGCTGATATTCTGAACAATAAAAGAAAGTGAGCATACACAAAACTTCAAGAGATCTGGTCAAAAATGCCACTTGAACGTAATCTTACACTATTCCACATATCAAAAGCAGATCCTGAAGCGACTTAACGCTAGCATTACATTGAAAAAAAAGTCACATAATTAGTGGACTCCCGCACACTTAATTGAGAATCTCCGCATCAGATCAAAGAAGAGAATAACATGTAAGCGATAATATTTGCACCACAAATCACAAAACGTAAGGAACAATTCCTGAAACATTATCAAAAAACCTTAAAAGAGCAATTATTGACATATTGACATATTGCTATGTCTCCTGAAAGATTGCCAGGAGACATGGCACATGGTTCATAACATGCATACAGTGGCCCCTAATATTCACACAAAAAAATAACAATACACAGATTAACCTTTCATTAGATGCGTGCAAAAACCCCTGAAAATTGTCACTTTTGAATACAAATTGCCACCTGCAAGCCAAACAAGATTGTTAGGAGACATGGCATAATGGTTCAAAACATGCGCAGAGTTGCCCCTTAGTATTCAAACCAAAAATGACAAGAATTGGATGAAAAGTTTTTGTCGTAAATTGCCACCTGCAAGCCAAACGAGAGTTTTCCCAGATATGATACGTGGTCCACACCATAACTACTATTGATCTGCAGTTTCATACCAAAAATCACCAAAAAGTAATGAACAGATTTTGAAATTATTCTTAAAAAACCCTAAAAACGACCATTTTTGGGCATAAATTGCCACCTACAAGCCGAACAAAATTTTCAAAATTCCGGCTCTATCACTTTTCGTCAAGTACAGATTGTCACCTTCCCACCAAATTTCAGAAAAAATTATTGAGTGGCTATCCGGGAACATGTGTTGGTGACGGAAGGACGGACGGACGGAATGATGGAAGGACGGGCAGACCTCATTTTATGGGACTCTTCCGCGAAAGCGGGAGTCCAATAATACCGACGTCAGTAAGAATATGAATGCCTTGTCGGGAACAAATTTTGCTGACAAATATTAGGTTGCTGCAACAATGCTGCAACATTCAAACCATGTGACATAACATTTGCAGTTTCCAAATTTCTTTATCCCTGGAAATGATCATTAAGTATCTAGTACATAATTTTATTTACTAAATCAATCAGTACTAACCAGGAGGCAACTTTTTCAATAATTCTGTTTTGTCCCGAATCAGAGCATCCAGTTCCAAAGCTGAAGGCAAACTTTCCGAGTCTTCGTCTAGAACGAATATTGAAAGAAATTATTTAATGAGCAGGCTATAAGAATCAAACATTTCTTATGCATAAAATGGAAACTTATTCACATGATGAAGACAAGCGTATAAGCTCTGTTGTGACAATATCATACCTGCCATCCCAATTTGCAAAGGAAACACTTGTGAAAAGACGTCATGCATTTCCCCTGGAGAAAGGTGGTTATTTTCAGGCATTTGTCAATATATCAGATTCCAGTCACTTTTCAGAGGTTGGCATTTAATAAAAGAGATAACTCCTAGGGAATCCTAGGCAAAGCTCTGGAAGCTCAAACTTACTTGGCGGTAGGAGTGTCTACACAGCAGGAGGGATCTCTGCACATATCAACAAGAGTAAAGTTGAACGCAAGAAATAGAGCAACAGTAGAAGCGTGTAACACAATGGAAATTCACCGATGAAGTTGTTCAATACACATGCAATAAATTTCTGGCATCATTAAATCAAAGTCTGAGTTTCTAAACTAAAGTCTGCTTAGGTAAATGCATGGACTATTTTCACAACCACTGCAGTCGATTTAGAACAAAAGCTGGGTTTTGTGCTATCACTTTCAGTACTTTAAGAACGACGACAGCACTGACCATTAAACTAAATCAGCTGCATTGAGGCTGCAAGCCAAACAACAAGCATTGCAATGACACATTGATATCTATGGTAGCTGCTATACAAAGAACACATTACAATATATACCCATAAAAGCATCAGTTAAGAAAGTTATTAAATTACTAAGAAGAGCTACCAACAAAAACACATCCGCAAATCTTCAAGAAGTTAAAGTCGATGACACTGAAACATACCGAGCAGTGCATGATTCTGCTCTCCTACAGTGAATATCTTTGTCCCGGGCCCAGCCAGCACAACTACTGAATGCCCTTCATGAAGTTCATGCTCTAATTTGTCACTTGTAGGGCTTGCCTGCTGTGATATTTTTATTGTCGGCACAGACGGGTCCGTACCCGTAGTCCTACCATCCGCTTCATCTATCTGATTCGGAGATCGTCCATAAGTTACATCACTAAAGTATTCAAAATCTGGGGCAGGTAACAACGATTGCGGCTTGGGCGGTATAGGAGGATAGACTCTTCGGCGAGGTGGTGATGGCGGAGGGTTGGCTGGTCGACGAATCGGACTCTTCCCCCGAACAGTTATGGTGGGTCTTGCTCTAACACCAAGATCAGACGTGCTCCTAGTAACAGATGATTGCTTATGTTTTGAATTCAGCGGGGAATTCTGAGCAGACATATTTCCATGTACAGGTGACAACAAAGGATCATCATCTGAAAAGCAGAAGAAGAACAAGTCGCATAATTAGTGGCGTGCCACAGATTTAATAGTGAATCATTGTGTTGGAACATGCACCAACAGAATGAAATGCCACACATGACATGTAACACTCATAAAATGATAAAAACAAGTGGGCACCATTGACTATGACACTAGTTGGACGTAAACTGCTCATACTAAACAGTTGTTTTCCCATGTATTGAATAGTGTAGCCACAATAACTACTAATGTTATCAAGATTTGGACCAAAAGTTGCAATAATCTTAAAACATTACTGGAGAACCCAGATAGCTGACAATCCAGAGATACGACACAAGGTCCAGAACTGTTCCTATTAACTACTATTAAGTTTCACACCAAGAATTGCGAACCCAGAACAAACAGATCTTGAAATACATGTTGCCCTACATAGAGCTTTCGCACCTGACCCATAACTCTTATGAAAACCTTTTATATGGACGTTTTTGGAGACAGCGGGGACCTCAAGCTAAAAACACTTCTTCAAATAATCCTGCTTCCACCTTTGCACTATATCTCGCAAAAAAAGATCCACAGAGTGGTTCTACAGGAACATGGCACGGTGCAGAGAAAAGGACAGAACAGAAAGATCTCCCTTCATGCAGGAGGACTCTTCTGTCCAATATATAATCCAACAGAAACCAACTAGCAAACAATAGCAAACAATGAAACTTCCCTGTTATTGTCGTAACTCAACCAAACAACTTTCAATTGATTAATATTGTGTCAGCACTCCCAAAGGACAGATAGAGAAACCATGAATTTATCAGTAGGCCATTTCCTCAAAAATCTCAACAAATTTAATTATGAAAATGTGAAAATTATGGATAACAGTAATCTTAAATCCAATTAAGAAAGCCATCAACTTATAAGAAAAATATGTTCTCGCAGAGAATGCAAACATTCAAGTCACAGATAGGAAACGTAGCTGACAAAAGAGCAAGAGCATTTGTGAACGGTACTTGAAGTAGAAACTAAGAGAATTTTCACTATGTTTTCAAGACTATTACAGAACAAACTTCTTGAAACTTTGATCGTTGTCGTGCATGCGAACATCTGTCCCATTCTGATACATCCAACACACTGTACTGCCTGTGGTGCTGGGTTTTTATGCCACTTAGCATATTGCATGATGGAATTGTCCCATGAGAGACATTGTTTTCGATCACTGTGCATGCTGCAGCTCTCATGATGACCACCAGGCTCATCGGCTCTCATGCTGATGTTGTTCTCGCAACAATCATCAGAAACAGAGAAGGAATCGTTGACATATTTACACACCTTTTCTGAAAAAGTCTTTAAGATTGCAATAAGAACTACTATAACCTTTATCCATGGAAAACTCAGAAGCTCTCACGAAGAGAGCTTGGTATCAGACCCACATTTGAATAATTCCTGTGCAACAACGCCATATGCTGATCCAACCAGATATTTCACCAAACCTCGCATCTTTCCTGGCCAATTCAATGCGAGAAGATATCAAGACTGAGAAAATTATACCAGATATTTGAACATTGACAAAACATCAATGGCGGACCTATCTCTAGCTTTTTGCAGATCTCAGTGGCTTCCCACCAGAAAATCTGGCAAGCCTGTCATCTACTGAGTGGCTCATTACAGAGGAAAATGTTCATTGAAAGTCCAAAGCCACAAACCTGACGAACTATGAGAAGCTCTCAGTTAATAAGATAGTGTGAGAACAAGCAATGCAATTTTACTCTAGCTGATGTTCAGCGCTTTGCAGCTCTTCCAACTGTCTCTAGATCTTTCTATACGCATGTTATTCAAAAGTATGCAGTACAGTTTAGCAATGAAATTTCAAAAGCTAAAAGATACAAGAAAATTTAAAAACAAAAAAATAACTCAAACAACGAGAACAGAATAGCACTTACTCTCAAGCCTTTCCTCGTTAATTCTGATGGATTCCAAACTTTTGTACAGTTGACTCAATTTTTCATCCAGCTGAAATAGGAAAAATAACAAAAGAACAGTGGCATTAAGTTAAATTAAAAGTGGCATACATATTGCTACATATTCAGGCTACCCTCAACTCTTTGTTTACATTAGCAAACGTTTCACAGTGATCATTATCTGCATCTATTCGCCAATGTTTTCTTAAACCTCCTACTTCTAAAGTTCCTGGTCTCTAGATACTGGGAATGGTTCAATATTGCAATTCATAATGAATTGATTTTTACCTATTTAACATGGCAAATTGCACGGGCATTTCAATGTAGAGCTTTTTTGGGGTAAATTCTATGTCTGCGCGTACCAAAATATACACAGATCTATGTGCAATGCAGCATTTTCCACAAGCATATTTAAATATATATCGTATCATATCATATCATATCATGTCATATATCATATCACATCATATCGTACCGAATCAAATCATATATATATATCAACATACATGTTATAAGGTGAAAGAACTACACTTTCTGGAAAAACCAGTTCTTTTTGGAAACTAAATTCCTGATTCCGTCGAGAAACCCTGATTATTATTTGTTACTCTAGCATACTTGCGGAAAGGGCCAAATGTTAAGTTTAAGTTTTGTTTCCTCCATAGCTAAGCTTGCATTTGTCAGAATAAGAAGACATGGTCGATGCATTTCCACAATGTGCTGTTGACTCATCAGAGAAGGTCCTGTCAGGAAGACAAGGAAAAATGTGAAAAGCTTTGGTGGGAAGTTTTTTGTTTTAAATGCAAAAGCCATCACTGCGCTTGAATCCTGGTTAGCAGCAGTGTCTTCAAGAGGACTTCCAAAAAGGAAAAACAAAGAAGAATTTACAAAATTCGAGATTCCAGTGACACATAGCGAAAATAGTAAAACATTGAATTGATACCATTCTAATCTAATGTATGGGAAAGAACATTTTAATGTAAGCATCCTGATTTGACTCAATAAAGGCAATTCTGGAATGCCTCGAAGAAGCGCCCGAGCGCTTGCTTAATTTTTGGGGGTTTTTAGGTGGGTGCTTATTTGAGGAAGGCACTTACTTGGGAGGGAGCGCTTATTTGAAGAAACAGACTTACCAATAATTTAAAAAACAGAAAAGTTCCAATGCTCTGATCATGAAAAAGATAAATATAAGGATCAAAGTTAAAACAGGTTGTGACGTTTATTCAATATTTCTCACTAAATCACCTTGCAGTTACTTTCTTGTCCAAAATTTGAATTAAGTGCCGGTTCTCAAGATTAACGTGTGGGCTCTTATTTGAGGGTGGGCGCTTATTTAAGGGGGATGCTTAATTTGACTTCTAGGGTGGGTGCTTATTTGAGGGGGCGCTTGCTTGAGGGGGTGCTTATTCAAGGCATTACAGTGAATGAAATCTCATGACGTCACGTGATGTCAAACCCATCCTGAAAGAGACAAAAATGTAAATTGTCGCAAAAATCACGTTTTTGAACACATGAACATGAATGATGCAAACGATTTCAAGAAACAGTCTGATCTACAATTGGTGATCAGAAACGTTGTTGCAAATCAGTTGCATCAAATATTTGTGCCGACATACATGTTGTCATGATGTCATATGACATCACAGGTTGAAAAAAAGCAAAAAATCCACATGAAACATGTTTCCGATCATTTGATAAGCAAATTTCTAAAGGCTTTAGAAAACAACTGTCGGCACAGATTTTGAGAAAAGTCGTTATCCGAAAAGCCCAGTATTTGCTGTTTTCTCAGGGAGGATTTCATAGAGGAAAATTTCTAACAATTCATTAACACAAGACCAGTTGCTTGCCAAAATTAGTCCATTCTGTGGACCATACGGCAAAAGTGGTTTCAAAGTCATTAAGCAACGTCATTTTTCGTATGACGTTATCATATGTTGTCCATTTTTTCCAAAATTGCATGGATTGCCTCTTTTACAGCCCGAAAAACATTGCAAAATTTCAGTCAAAATGAAACTTGTTTTGCACACCATTCACATCCAAAATAAAGTTTCACAGGATTTTTTAAAAAAATTGTAGACATGGAAAATTGATGTCAAAGTTGTTGTACGATAATTTCCTACTATTTTTCCAATCCAAACTTCATAAATGCAAATTTCACAAAGACATGCGCTAAGATAAAATTGACTAGTGGCAAAAACTGGTCCTTTATTTACAAAAATAGATGATTCTCACTAAAAATGCATGTTTTGACCTAATTTTCGCCAACTTCAAGACAAAATAGAGGTAACCATTAGACATAATGGAAGCACCACATTAGAAATTACGATCCTGTGAAGTTTCAGGGCATTTGAAGCAACCTCCGGGTAAAATTTACAGGAAAAATGAAGAATATGGCAATTTTTGGGCCAAAAATGCCCTTTTTGATCCCTTAAACCCCATGACCAAATACGGTAATATCAAATTTTTGAACCTTTTGATGATAGACCCACCTACCACCTCTAAATGTTTGATCGTTTTTCAAATGTCTGCGAAAACCACTAAAAATCGCAAGTCGTAATTTTTGCTATGTTTTCATCATTATCTGTGAACAACAATTCGGCCAAATATGTTCAATATTTTTATACGGAAAAACCGTAATATGTCAGTACTCAAAAGGAGTACTCAAGTACTCAAGTCTCAAGTCAGTACTCAAACCTTCACTTTGCAGTCTTTGCCGTCAAAGTTACCCAAAATGTCCCTCAAAACACTATCAGATGACATGTCAGATGCTGTGACGTCATCACCGCCATCAGAAACTTCGTCAAACTGATTTTATAACAAAGCTCAATAAAACACCTACCCATTTGTGAGTTTGTTTGCCTCATCCAAATACTAATACAGAAATGCTAAGTGAAAGTGAAAAGCCAAAAAAACGTGTTCCGACTTTAAGCCATTGTCGGATGGATGTCAGCACCTTGGAGCATCACCAAATTTACTGATTTTGATTCAAAATTTTGTTTCAAAGTACTTCCCAGTTAAAGAGTGCCACTAACTGATCAACTTTTTAATTATTGGTACTTTTCTGAGCACCTATCAAAAAGAGAGGAATTTTTAACGTCAAAAAACTAAGCCATCCGACGTTTTGATGGACTATCAAAAGTTGCACTGTCCAGAAATACTTAATGATAGCCTGAAACCAGACCCAAACCTACCTGTATTCGCCCACATAGATGCAGCTTTATCCTACACAGTCCTTAAGTATAAGTTTTATTTCTCATTCCTAAGGCAGTACCTAACAACAATCAAAGAAACAAAAGTTGAACTTTATGTGTTATCTTTTCTTAAAGGGGAACAATGGTCAAAAACGAAATTTTAACATGATAGATAGACGATAGAGCTCAACAAAACGTGACACACAGTTCTCATTTCATGACAAAAGCTTGTGTAGTTCCGGAGATATTTAGTCCCAAAGTCCAGCAGCCACCATCTTGCAACTAATTATGTATGACGTCATTGGTGTCACACTCAAATTATCTACATCTTGTTTCCAAAATACTCCACATTGAATTATTGTAAAGGGTTGTCCCTTTCATTTCATCATAAACCTAAGCCAGCAGTGTAACTTAAGGTTCTCCGGCACTAGCCCGGTCGGGCTAGCAGCACTTTATTTTCACGAGCCCGAGAATTTATTCACTAGCCCACCAGGTGTGTGTCTACCACTTACCCTATTGTACGTGGCGAGCTGTTCCAATACATACGAGGTGTCAATTTTTGTCTGAACTAACCTGATTTTTGCCCGAAATTGTCTTATTAAAATATAAAAACGAAAAGTTGCAGATACATTCGTAGTGGAGCGAAAGACCCTGACTGTTTGTTTGACAAAATGTTATCATCTTTACAACTTCTCACTATGATTTATATATTTTAAATAAAAGTTTGTGCCCAAAGGAAGTTATTCACATTGTCTAAGTTACTATGAAGACGGAGAAAGATAGAAGAAAAGCACAACCATTTAGTTTCTGGCAAATGGATTTATAACAATCAAGTTTTGTTGATTAAAATGCTTGTCAAGAGTCAAGAGTCAAGAGTTCAAATTTCTAGTACACAATTTTGATGCTAAACATTTCCTCCGTTGAGTAGCAGAACTATTACTCAGTAACTAAAAAATTATGACCATGCATATAGAAGAGCTTCTGTTCCTGCTAGCTACATGACAAGTATGCATTAAGAAAAAAATGTGCTTGTATCTTGTGATTTCTGCTCCCTTTCACATGCCTAAGAGTCATGTGGTGTCTCCAAAATTTCCAGTAGCCCAATCGGGCTAGCAGTAAAGAAACTTCACTGGCCCCCCTCAAAATTCACTAGCCCCGGGCTATCGGGCTAGTGTTAAGTTACACCACTGTAAGCAATACGTTGAAGATCCAATAAAGAAAATAACATAAGGTTTTGTGCTACTAAGGAAATAGCAATGCTTGGCAACGGACTCCAATGATATCATGAAAAATCAAGATGAGTAGCTGCCAGACTTCGAGAGCAAATATCTACAGAACTAAGCAAGTTTTTGTTATGACGTAGATGGGAAATCCAATGTTTTGCTGTACTCTTTCCTCTGCTGAAATTTCATTTTTGACCATTGTTCCCCCTTTAAAACTCAAAATTTAATAGCCACACTAGCTGCACAGTAGAGCTTTCTATCAAGGTGATTTTGGGCACTACTTACATTAAGCCCGCCATTCTCAGTGATGCCAATATGACTCACAACACTAAAAGAAAATCAGGCAAGAAATTACTGAAAGCAGAAAGCAACACATATTCAATAAATGTTAGTTTTGAGTACTCACCCTGAGGTAACTAATTATAGCATAATTACTTTTCGCAGAGCTACTTTGGGCGACTCTAGGGACAAACCCGAAATAGTTTGAGCAACTAATTTTTGAGAGTCGCATACATTGATCGTTTTGCAGAACTGATTATTGTGAATGCCGTAGTTAGGGAAAGTGTTTGTAGAATTTCAAAGCCAGAAGCAGTGATCATGTTTGCCAGTCTTTCCTTTCTTTACCCTCCTTTTTTATTTTTCTAAATTTAGATTTCTTTTGCTGAACTAATTTTTGCAAGTGGCAGATTTGATACGTTTTGTAGCATCAATTTCCACAAAAAGTACTCAAATTTATAAAAAATTAGTTTAGGATAGTGCATCTTGAACACAAAACCCTTCTGGGCAACGTGCGCAGCCAGCAGATTTCATAGGCGGGAGATATTTCGGACTTCTAATGAATTTTGGTTCATTAAATGCGCCGAAACAAATTAGGAGTGTACAGTTGGATTTTGATTCTATGGTAGAATTCAAACAGGAGTTTGGGCTAAGTAAGCTAAAAAGCGCCAAAGTGCTTCTGTAGCTTATGGATAATCCGAATTCTGGCAAATAACGTTCCAAGAATAATCCTAACAACACTGCATAGGATTCAGAATGCTGCTCAGTTAACCTGGTATCAACATAATACACATCATCATCAGATTTTTATGATCTTTTATGTAGTACAGCATCTTCCTCGGGGCAGCGATAAAAATAGCATACAAGAACTTACAGTCCTACGGGGGCATACATTCCAACCACAAAGCACACTTTTCAGTGAAAGAAAAAGCACAAAACAATGGGAGTTTCAAGCTGGCCAACAACCATTTGAAATTGATTTTTTCGGGATTGGATCAGTTTGGGACACATTGCGCAGCAGAACATCTCAGGCTTTATATTAATATTTATGAACTCAATAGTTACCTACAGCTGATGGGTATTTTGAATATTCTGAAATTTGAAATTTCTGCCTGGACTGCAGCCATTCACGGCAACGTCTCCTACTAGGGTCTATCCTAGAAGTTGAGCTACAAATACCATTCAAAGTATTTTTTCTATCATTTGGAAAAATCATCTATTTTCACATGATTTGCTTTTTGCTTTCTCCATAACATAGTATCTGAAGTATGCCTGGAATTAAGATTTTTGTCCGAAATTTGTCCCAAGTAACAAAACTTCGTCTGAAAATTGAATGTCCGAAAATTAACAAGTCCAAAGTTTTTGGGATTTAATGTATTAACTTAAACGATAAATAAAAGCTGCCAGCAGCACTCACCGGACGTCTTGTGGACCGCTAATATTAGCCATTGATATCTTCTTCTTTTTTCTCCATGTTAAGGACCAGCTTCGACTTGGAGCTAAATAATAATAGCAAAAGTCTGCATATGCTTAAGCACAATGTCCATTCAATGCAAAAATATCCTTCAATTCAGAACGTGAACTCTTTCTCCATGCATCTTTTTATGCGAAAGGGTGCATACATAATTACCTTGGGGGGATAAATTTTTGCGCGGATTTATTTTTGCGTCCCTGAAAGACATAGATGAGGTTATTGACATGCGCGTTATAGAGAAAGAATGAGTCAAAGCAAATTGTTATCAATGAACGATCAAAAAGTTAGTTTTATTTGCTTTTGGTCAGCTTATGACATCATTTTTATAAATTTTGCGTGGATTTAATTTTGCGAATTTAGCAAAAATTCGCAAAACTCGCAAAAATTAATCCACACCCAAAAAAATCTCCTTAAGGTAGAGCACTGTTATTATTGTGACCGATGCAATTGTAATACCATATTTGGATACCCATACAAAATCCAGAGGCATATAGAATGCTGCGAAATTTATCTTTTTGATGAAACCAAGATTAATTAGCTACTGCCATCTAAGGTGGCACAGCAGGAAAAAAAGCTGATATGAAATGGCCTATTGCGAAGAAAAAAGCAATAGCTTGATTAAGATGATTATTGTAGAAAGTTTCATGGTGCTAAATAAAGCCATAGAATGTCACATACACCAGTTACGATGTCACAAAACAAGATAGAAGAGAACACAAAATGAATGCTTTTGGCCAACTGAGAAGATGTACAAGAAATTTTTCATGCCCTTTATGTGGAGGACACACCTCAAAAAAATGTGTGAGTTCTTGAATATCTAAGCGTTTCCTAAGTACGTATGGTTGATACAAAATGGGTCACAAAACAGAATAAAAGAAATCTAGTGTTGCCCGTATTTTTCTCTATATCCCTATCCACTATCACTGACAGCCACGTTCTCCGCTTTGGAGCAATAATTTCTGCGCGGCGTATTGTTTTGAAAAGACCACTCAAGCACTTCAAAGCTGTAAAATTGATTATGCCGCAGATAATTTGCTTGCAGAAGGCACATAATTTTTTACTGAATGCCAAGCAATTGTCCCTCCTATGATATAGGCCAGTTTGGGGCCACTTTACTATTCGAAAGCAGCAGAAATATGAATCAAATCGAGCATATTTTTCAACCAAACTTTTACAGCTTCCTCATTCCAAGTGCCGACTATGCAAATGAGTTTCAAGCATTATAAGCTAATTTCTATCAATCAGAAGCGAAGAAGACTTGCCTGCAACCAATCAGACATAACACATGTCACACGTGAGTGGCACGCTTATCAGCAGTGAATACCAATGAGCTCAAATTGAGCATATGACAATAACTACTACTGCATTCCAGTTTTAAATGAAATATTTAAAAAAATCAATGAACAGACCTCTAAAAATCTTTGAAAAACACCCAAAATAACCACGTTGAAAAAGCCTAGGTAACAAACACAATAATGCACAGACATCATCATTTTCTAAGATTCTACCGCTAAGCAGGAGTCCCAAAACAAAAAAACAACAAACAACTGGTCAGATCAGGCCAAGTAAAGTAATCTCTTCTTACCACTACTTTTCCGCAATTTGTTCTCCTTTGCCAGTTGCTCCTGGGCTTCTTCAATTTGTCTTTGAACAGTTACACTGAAGTCAAATGCTTCTGATAACTCAACAAATTCTAGACCCACAAATCCATCCTATAACATTAAGGCGTGTAATATAGACAAAAATCTCAATAGACAGAGCATAAATCTCAAAATCCAAGAATATTTTGTTTTATGGGTGCAATTGGAAGGAGAGTTGCTGGAAAACAGCTGAACCTTCTAGGCTGCGTTGTTCACAGGTTTTGTTTTTATCTATTTTGTTCAGTACTTTTATTTTGCCTCTGACTTGATCAAATTCAGCAAGAATATGCCATTTAAGCAAGTAAAGATACTGATAGAATCTTGATGTCATATCAATTTAGATACACCAAACAGCATTACTCTGATAATTGCTTCTTAGAATTGACACATTTTTTGCATTTAGAAGCTTTATCCTGCGAAACGTTTTCATAACTATGCAGTTTATCTTGATACAGTATTCCTTCACAGTGACCCCTATGTAGAATGATTTACGCAAGAATTTTCAAGACTTTCCATATATCTGAACCCCCTGCCTATTAATTTTTTGTAAAATTTCCTAGTATTAAGACCCCCCTCTATAAGGTACCTTAGAGTAGTAATTAGTATTGTTTTGATTAAATTTTTCGACTTTTTAGCCGGGTCTATTTGAGAGAGGTGTTTAAGAGAGGATAGCATCTATCACATTTTTGTGAAACTCTTCTTCTTTCTTGAGCAAAAACTTTATGCACCAATAAAATATGCACTACATTACATGTCAATATCATCGTCAGTATTGCCTTGTCTATTTTGTTACATAAAATAAAACCACAAAACTGATATAATAATGTAGTAATAGTAGTTTTACATGTGTTGCTTTGTGTACCTCAAATACATGCCCCTCTAGTCTGCAGGCATTTATCCAAGCACTTTTCTACCACCGCAAAGCGGTAATAGAAACTCGATCTTGAATTTGAGTTTCGAAACTAAATCTGACTATATTGAATGATGCAAAGAAAGTATTTATGTGTTGGACAACTTCATCAATGAATTTCCATAGTTTTACATTCTCCTGTTGCTGTATTTTAAGTGTTCTATGTTCTTAGTTGGAAAGGTATTTCTCTAGAGTTGTATCATCAAATTGTGAAGATGCTTTCAGTTCAAGATATAAACCATTTGCTCCAGCTTCCAGGGCTTCGCCTGTTGACCCTCCTGGATGTGCTTCAGTTGGTTTCCAAAACGATATAGACTCGATCTTTGCATGCAAAATGGAGGTAGCTCAAAGTGCTTGGATAAATACCTAAGAGTGGGGCGTCTATTCGAGGGGGACTTCTATTAGAGGGGGCGTCTACTGAAAAATCTCCTCAATAATAGGAGGCCTTTATTTGTGGGGGGCATTTTAAAGAAGGTGGCGATTAATCAAAGCATTACGATAACCTACGAACAGTAGATCAAATAAAATTTTGCTGATACTGTGACTTTCAGGCCTCAGTCTCCTCAAATGAATTTTACTGACACCTGCCATATATAAATTAAAAAAACAACATATTAGCACAGTGCTAAGTTGCTTCTTTCAGCTATATTTTCAACAAAATGATCAAGAAATGGCAAAAAATGACACAAAGATGGCCCTAAATACATTTGATATTTTGGAATGTCTGTAGAAAGTTACCAACACGGCCACACTTTGGGGTGTGTATCGTGTAAAAGCTTATAAGTTCACCATGTCCTAAGTTCTGTAGATGACCTTAATTTGCTTCTCAAGGTTGTTGTTTCAAATTGCAGCACATGCCTATACTATGGCTGTACTGTTTTGAACAAAAACGACCTGGATCCAGTGCAGTATTTTTCGGGCTACTGTACAAAGTTTACAATTGTGGGCATAATCGCACCCCAGGCTGTTTAGGGTTACACATGCTAACAGGCACTCAGCCTCTAACGATCTGTGCATAAGTTCTTTATTGGCAGATTGATCATACCATACATAGCAGAAGCAGCACATTTAATCAACTTCTAGACACATAAACCTATTTACGCACCTGTTCATTCAAGGTGTGGAAATCACTTTTCAATCTTTTATATGAGGAGTTTGAGGTAACAGGATAGGATGCAATAATAGCTTGCGACTAAAATAAAAGAATGACAATTCTATGAAGAAATCATTATCTTCAATGCAAGCATCCACAATCTTGGAAAATGCAATTTTATGCCCCCAATGTAATTACAAAACCTATACTAATACGTAACATGAAAAAAAAAATCTGAATTGAAGACAACATAGTTGGTATCTTGGGACCACATGCTTCCATTTCCTGCATAAGGACCTGTAGCTTGATCCTGTGAAGGAAAAGAGCATCTGGAACGGTTAGCAAGCTTCACTTATCACAGCTTTAGCTGAAAAATTTGAAATAGTGCTTCAGGTTGTGTCATGCACAGAACATGACTTCAGATAGAAGGCAATGCACCATGCCCAGAATTTGCAACTTGGAAAATACATACGCACCAGCAAATGCTTCTGGGGAAACAATCAGAGAGCATGCAGAGTGGTAGTCAACCTGCACTGATGAACTCATTGCTAACCTCACAAGATTTATTTTCCTCTACACGTTAATTAAGGGCACCAGGCTCCAGGATAGAGGAATGGAGAATCTGGTTTCAGGTCACATAATTGGTTGTTTTCAACTGAATATTTCTCTCTTTAGCTATAGAGCATCGTCAAACGTATGGTCAGCAAAAAATAAAGCTATATATGACTGGCATGCAAGCAAAGGTTTACTGATTCTTTGTACAAGAGCTCAAATCAGATTACAGCAAGCAAGGATCTTTCATTGCCAAGAAAGCTTTTAATGGAACTTGAAAGTGATTGCACGAAATTTGTTTTTTTTTATTGTGATGTCCATATCTTATGGATATAGGGGTAATTTTAAATGTTGCATTGTCCTTCTAATGTCACCAATTACCACTTATTAGCAAAACTTGGCTTGAATGTTAGCTCTCTATTCCATATGAGGGGTGGGGGGAGGGTGTTTTCCATTCCATTTCTCTTAAGTTTTAGCAAAATATCTGACGAATGGCAAAACCCTTCAACTTGCTTTTTCAAGCAAATCATTCAGGCCTACTCAGGAGGTTTTTGTCGTGTGAGCTGTATAGCGCATGCTCTGTGAAAGTTCTAATCTTTTCTCCATATGTTTGACACTTCAAATGATACAAAACTACCACTAACTTAATAGCTTGAGCTTAGATTTATTTGTAGCACAGCTTTGATTACTAAATGAGCTAGCACAGGTATGTTATTTGACGAAAAACTTTAAGTAACAGAATTAGTGGACTCCTGCAAAATTAATTGAGAATCTCTTGATCAGATCAAAGAAAAACACATAAGACATAAGCCATAGCATTCAACTACAAATGACAAGGAACTGATGAAGCGTTGCCACAGCACCCTGAATGACATACCCCAAAGATTAACACGTTGACTATGGAAGGAAATTAAAAAATGGCCAGATTTCAGGCCAAAAAATTCAAATTTTTGCGACTTTTACAGCCACCGATCGACGCAAATTGGTTCAAAATTTAGGGTTCTTTCAGATGCGCCTATCACCATTGCCTAACAAGAAGAAGAAATGCTAGAAAATGAGCTGTAAAGATTGGTGCTTGAAAGTGGTCCCAAAAATGAGAATACTCGTCCATCGTATGCCATGTGTTAATAAGGCAGGGGTCATAGCATGCATTATGTTACCCAGGCCAAAAATGCCAAAAAACGGATGAACCATTTTTGACATATTTGGAAAAACACCTGAAAATTTTGAACGCAAATTGCCACCCGGAAGCCTAACATGATTTTCCTCAGACATTGCACATGGTTCATAATTGGTTCACAGAATTGTCCAAAGGATGAACCGTTTATGATATATTTGGGAAAAAACCCCTAAAAAGAGCCAATGTATGACATAAATGGCATTAGACACGGCACATAGTTCATACAAACAAATAACAAACATGAATCGTGACCAACATAACCTGAAGTTGTGAGTTGAACACAAGTTTAACTCCAGAGAGTGGTTAACTCTCCCTCTTTTGACAGGGTAACACAATCAGTCGATGGAATAGACAGAGAAATGCAAACCAGCCAAAGGATAAGTGAAAAACAGCTTCAATAAAAGACTGAAGACATGCTCCCTGCTGGGTGAGGGCTCTGCGACATGGACACCAAGGTTAACACAATACTGGTCATCTGGGCGCCAGCACTTGTGACTCTGGCGGTGGCTTTAAACATGCTTTACAGCCGCCTGACACTCAGCACTACCCAGATGATCCGTGCACTCCGAAGTCCAGGAAGCAAACGCAACCAACACATACATATACAGTACTGCTAAAAAATCTGGTTTGGCTCATGCGTACGCACTTCGTGCCCCGCTAGACAAAGACCTGGCAGAAAAGTGTATGGCCCAATTAGTCAATCAAAAGTGAGTCCTAAGTGTGTGGAAAGCAATTTACAGGACCACTCACTTCTTACGCAAAGCGAATGCACTTCGCGCACAGTTCTCGTAAACTGATCGCCATTTACTAACTCGGTGTCCTTTTTTAGTTCATTAGCCTGTTTTTAGCTCTACCTCTCTTGTAGGGATCTCTACTTTACTTCTTTCGCTTCTCAAGTGGTCTTTTTTTTCTTGCACTGTTAAAAACGATGCGCTTTTAGTTCTTATGGTATTCTACCGGTCTTTTTTAGGTCTCACGCTTTTCTAGCGACGTTTTTCTTGGTTCTTATGTTGCTCTAGAGATCTTTTTTTTTTTAGTTCATAGGCTATTCCAACAATCTCTTTGTAAGTTCCCATACTGTTCTACTAATCTTTTTTTAGTTCTTTCGCTATTCTACCAGTACTTTTTTTAGGTCTCACACTTTTCTAGTGATCTATTCTTGGTTCTTACGTGGTTCTAGCGATCTTTTCTTTAGTTTAGTCCCAAAGATCATGTATTTTTAGGCTCTCATGCTATCCTACCGGTCTTTTTTAGTTCTTCCGCTATTCTACCGCGATTTTTCAGGTCTCACACTTTTCTACAGCGATCTCTTTCTTGGTTCTTAGGCTGTTCAAGTGATCTTTATTTTTTTTAGTTCATAGGCTGTTCCAACAATCATTTTTTTACGTTCCCACGGTATGGCGACTAGTGGGTCAAAATGCAATAAAAACGCGGATTTCTGTAAGCATGATTTGTAATACCAATAAAACTGGATACGGAAACCACATTGACTGGAAGCCTTGGCATATAGTGCAGGAAGATAACAAACACAAAAATACTTTAAAAAATGATAATTGTCTCATCACGTGATGACATAATTATTTGATTCTTGCTGACATCAGCAGTATTTTGAGGGTAGCAGGACTGGCAACAGGCATTTTATTCATGAAAACTGATGATGATGATAACAGCTCCGAAGAAACAGATAAACTTGCCTTGAAGGCAGAGTTGATAATGTGTGGAGACCAGCTCCGAACCGTAATGGCTTCCCATTTCAGGAGTAAAGCAGCATCCACCCAGTCTGAGAGGCACGCACTGCATCATGTTAGAACGTGGGTATATTCAACTGATGGTTGGGATCTGGTGCGGCCCTTGAGTAAGCATCCCCTGCCTCATGCAAGACACCAGCCACGTTCTCAGAAACCGTCCGCCCAGACACATCTTGGCCATAACACAGTCTGGAAGTCTCTACTATTATTTCAGGTAGCAGTATGTCTTAGCTTTACTAATAATATATATACTCATCATAAGCTACATCCAACGTTTTAAGAAAATACGCTGGTTTAAAGTATGACTACCTTTTTGTAATTTTCCACCAAAAACTGCTGATGATGTAAATTTTTTTGCTGATATCAGCAGTAAGTGACTAATTTGACTATGAATTTAGAAACTACAGATCAAAGGCTAGTTTGGTACCAAATTTCAGCTTTGGAGTATAAGTACTTCAAAAGTTAGGAGGGATGAGGAGTTTTACCCCTCCCCCGTTAAAATAGGGTAGAATCAGACCACGCTGATTGGGGTTAAAATATAATGGACGAAGAGGTAACAAAACACCTGAGTGTAATGAGTAACACAACGAGAAGTATGTGGTGAAACTGGGAGTACCACACTCCAAAGAAGTTCAGTGTGACACTGACTTCTTCCCTATTGACAGGAGGAAGCTCCACTGATGGAATGGCTGAAATATCCACTTTTTAAAATACAGCAAGTAAATGGCCATCCACAATTGCATCACGGTTTATTACTGCCTCTGCCGCCTCCCCCCCACCCCATTTATCACAAACAACAGGTCCCACCATTAACCTTTCCACCACCATTGATGAGCTAAAAGATGGGTCCCCCCAACGATCAAAATTTTATTCCTACCATCTTTCAGGGGGGGAAGGATGCCACATATGATGAACTCACTGAATAATCAGCAGATGATGAATAAATAAAACGATCCACATTGTAAGAAACACAACCTTGCGCCAAAGTTTTGATGAGGCGGAAACATTCTCCTGAAGATGATAAACTATTAGAACCTATTGCAGGGCACTAAAAATCTGTTGATGACAAGGACAGGGACAGGAAACAATGAATAAAACCAAAAACAAAAATGAAACAGCCTTCATGGCAGCCAGAGGGCAACATCATGACTAACAAATAAGAATTACAAGTGATTTGCAGCTAAAATCACACAGCAGTGGCCATCTGGGCACCAACCGTGGCACCTCAGAATCTAGCTATGGCTATATACAGTTTTACAGTGCTGAATACTCAGCCCTATCCAAATGGTCCGAATATGTTGAACGCAAAGCATAATACACTCACATATAAAAACACAGACTCAGACACAATAACCCCGCCCTTAAGAAAAACATAAACAAAACAGACAAGTCACATAATTAGTAAACTCCCGCAAACTTAATTGAGAATCTCAGTATCAGATCAAAGAAGAGAATAACACGTAAGCTATAACATTTGCACCATAAATTACAAAACCGAATGAAGATTTCTAGAAACATTATGAAACATAAACACAAATTGCCACCTGCATGCTGCAGAACATCATCTTCCCAAGATATAAAGCATGGGTCATAACATATGCTTTGTTGCCCCTAAGATCCACACCAAAAATGAAAATATGAACCATTGTTTACATATTCGGAAAAAAATCTGAAAACAGCCATTTCTTGACGTAAATTATCATCCCCAAGCCTAATGAGACTTTCCTCAGACACAGCACACTGTTCATAGCGTACGCAGAGAAGCCTTTATGACACATTCGGAAAAAACACCAGAAAACCACCATTTTTTCGTGTAAATTGCCACTTGCAATCCAAATGAGATTGTCAGGACACATGGCAATTGGTTCATAACATACGTACAGTTGCCTCAAATATTCGCATAAAAAATAACAATAAACAGATTAACCGTTCATGACAAAACCGGAGTACACACCTCATATTGCAGCAAATTAATTTGTGACGTTTTTCCAAAAAAACATCAACAACTCGAAAGTATATTTGACCCAGTTATTCTAATGATGATACGTCCACACCTCAATGGCTTGTGGTCTGTTTTTATTCAAACAACAAAAAGAATTGGACAGATAATAATAAGTAGCAAAATTACAGCGTGAATTTGTACAGAACAAGGCCTCAGTACAGCTCAGTCCTAGCGTTCAAATCAAACAGGGTATGATACGAACCTCTGGAAATGACCATCATTCCTGTGGTTAGCTAATCACTTGAGCTAAGCTACCAATTAATTTGGTACGGTACTTACATACAATTAAATATATTTGGAGAAGCTTCAAATATATTTGGTCATATATATTAGAGCTGCGTAAGGTCCGCTACATACATAGAAAAAACCCTGAAAATCAACAATTTTGGACATAAACTGCCACCCACAAACAAAAAGAGATTTTTAGGAGACATGGCATCTGGTTCAAAACATTCGTATAGTGGCCCCTAATGTTCACACGAAAAGTGACAAGAATCGGATGAACGGTTTTCGACTTAATTGGACAAAAAACATGAAAAACACCAATTTTTCGCGTAAATTGCCACCAGCAAGCCAAATGAAATCGTCTGGACACATGGTAAATGGTCATGCATAGTACAACTGCCTCAAATATTCATACCAAAAATAGAAATAAACAGAAAAAACGCTCATGACATATACAGCAAATACCCTGAAAATCGCCATTTTTTAACGTATATGGCCACTCGCAAGCCAAACGAGATTTTCAGGAGACATTCCATATGGTTCAAAACATGCGTAGAGTTACCTCTAATATTTACACCAAAAATGAAAAGAATCAGATGAAATGCTTTCGACTTATTTGGAAAAAAACTATGATAAACACCTTCTTTGGATGTGTATAAATTGCCACCTGCAAGACGAACGGGAGTTTTGCCAGATATGAAACGTGGTCCACAACTTAACCACCATTGTCCGGTAGTTTTACACCAAAAACCACAAAAAAATATTGAACAGACTTTGAAATATTCATAAAATCCCTAAAAATTGCCCTTTCGGGGCATAAATTGCCACCTGCAAGCCGAACAAAAATTTTTTAAAAAATTCCGGCTACATCACTTTTCCTCACTTACAGATTGTAACCTTAACACCAAATTTCAGAAAAATTCATAGAGCGGTTATCTGGGAAAATGTATTGGTGACGGACGGAAGGATGGACAGAGCTCATTTTAGGCTACAGTAACTTGAGAAGAAGTGATGCGTATCCGCCCACGTTTTTATTTCATTGCCGTGTTTGCTAAATTATTGCTTATCGCGCCAGTTCTATTATTTTTCATGTCCAATGCATCTCCAGTCCATTCCCCGCTTTCAGCATGCTATTTATTGCTTCCTGGGAGAAGCTGATCTCAATTTATCGAACAAACATTATTGTAATTAACTGTCATGTATCATTCAATAAGTAGTTCCATCAGCTAGAGCACTATACATCAATAATTCATAAGCATACATCAGTCTACCAGTCTATTGCGACATTAGGGGGAGCTACACGTTCTCGCATTCTCTTTCACATTCAGTTCCTTTCAGGGTGCAACAGAGATGTGGAGATAAAAATGGCATGTAAAAAAGTATTATGTAGACGATGAAATTCAGCAATGATGACTTGATTTCTGATGTTTTTTAATAATCTGTGCAAACTGAAATAAGATGTGCAATCCTTATATTTTTATTTCTAAGAACTTTATAATGAATGTCTTCTTTCAAAGAATATGATGGTTGAGAATGTTACCCCTGTCAATGATCGATCTATGGAACTGACCAGCGAAGTGTCTGTTTGCAACTCTCTCATGTCATCATTCAGTTGTTGTTGCTTTTCACGTCAGATTCATAGTATCTGTTTCAAATAAGTCTTTCAATTGTGAGGCAGCCATAAAAGTTGCTTCATTAGTTGAAGAAGCTTATTCAAGTACACCTTGATTCAGAAACAAAATGCCTTCAAGAAGATTATTCATTAGCACGGCCAAGGTTTGTTTACAGGATTAGAGCAGTCAATTCCTCATGCATGTGCTGCATTAAGCAGGGCATAATCTAGCCTAACAGGGCATGCCTCCGGAAAATCACTGAAAGGGCATCCACCAAAATACAGATGAAGGTCACAGGCATGCTTAGTTCATACTTATAGGACATGTGTTGATAAATTTGCTTTTAATTTTTGTCCTGAGGGAGAAATAATCACAACTAGCCTGTAAAATCAGGCATTTTCAGGTCGTACATCTGTCTAGTTTAGGAGAAAAGGGCACAATTTTTATAAAAGGCACACTGTCACATAGGGCTAAAATAAGGCCTGTTAATGCCCTGTTTCGACTGGAGACAAGACAACAAATAATTGGACAAGACAAGCAGTGGTATCCCCAATTTACGGACAAGACAACAATTTTGTCCGACAAGACAACTGATTATATCTGTGTCTAGTGGTCTTATGTCACAATAGAACTCCTCCTACTGGGTAATTAAACAAG
>JAOBRC010227465.1:0-14695 GCA_027575255.1 Scolionema suvaense | reverse complement strand
CGCAAATCTCTGATTCGCAAAAATAAATCCACGCAAAACGCCCAAAAATTAGACTCGCAAAAATAAGTCCACGCAAAAATTTATCCCCTTAAGGTAGTTACCAAATCCCATAAGAATTTTTCCTGTTATGGTTCACAATATAACAACAACTGCTCTCCGGCATCACACTAAAAATAATAATGGATGGTGACCAAAAATTGATGAGCAGAGTTCCTGTTTTTTGACAAATCTCTAATGTAATGCTACTACAGGCACTCTTCCGAGATCATACAGATATATGAATTACCTCAAGGGCAGAAATTTTGTGTGGAAGAAAATTTTGTGGAATTTATTGTTGCAATTCAGACTAGGAAAACATTGTATTTTGCAGAAGAAACTTTCGTGATTGAAAGCCGTTTGATTAGTTTTCCAGCAGAAAGTTTGCGATAGAGTTGGAAGATGTTCCATTTTATTCATCGGGCTGCAAGAGCAGAAAACAGGTCTTCACAGCATCAAAGAAAGACAAAAAGTAAGATTTTAGGGCTTTAAATGGACTGATTGATACTTGGATACTGTTTTGAAAATTTGAGGAAGACGTTTTTGCGACTGGATTAATGCAAAAATACTTTGGTGGAAGAAATTTTTGCGAAAGAGCCAAAATCACAAAAATAAAGTTTGCAAAAATTTTCTAACACACAAATTTACCACCAGTACAGTAATCAACCAGCCCGATGAACTAATTAGCCTTTGCGAGTGTCCGCATTTTTTCAACGAAAATTTCAAAACTAAATGAAATGCACTTCATTTCACTCATGTATAGTACCTGTCTGGGCGTGAACAAAATTCTGTACGGGCAAAAAACGTTGTCAAAAATTTTACGGGTCAATAGACTTAAGTGATATAACTGCTGAGGTCTATTGCGACAAATGGCTCTCACTGAATTGCAGTGATCTTTAGTCTTCCAGAAACTGCATCTGCAAGATCAACAGAGAATTATCGATCCCAATACTATTAATTGTAACTGCTCAAAAAAAGAGGTATTGACACATGGGCCCACATATACAGGAACTGCCTCCAAATTACTTTTACTTGCATGTCTGCATGGTAACATTTGTAAAGCAAGAATACTAAGACAAATAACGGATTTACCAGACAATTACTGGCAGAAGATTACAAGAGTTCATCATTCAGGATAGCTAAATATTCTATAACACTTTTATGATTGTACATAGCCCAAAATCATTGAACCCTCTGATCGGTAACTATAGAAATAATCAGTGATTATCAGTGAGGAATTTTGGAATCACTTGATGGGTTTGAGCAAAGGCTCCATTCCAAACCACATTCCAGAGAAAATTCACTTCAGTGAGCTATCCTGGGAATAACAGAGCATGATTATAGTCACTCAGTGAGCCTTAAGTATAATCCAGCGCCCATCAACAAATTGTTATGTCAATTTAAGTCTTAACAAGATTCTAAACCAGGAGGTGACCAAAAGCAATAAGGTAATACATCACAAGCTGCAAGAAACTTCACATTCATACTCTACAATTAATGCTTGACATTCGTCAGAACAGTACGTCAACACTTATATGGGGAATACAAATAAAGTACATTTTTCTAAGAAAAACTTTATACAGACACAAGCCTTGAGCCTCAACATTAAGAAAATTTTACCAAACAACTCAGGCTGAGATTCACCACAAACGTTAAGAACAGCAACACTACTTCATATTCAAGATGATATAAATGTTTAACAATGCACATGCAAACTTGGACAAAATATATATGCTGCAGCCCTATGTTTTGACGTCAATGTACATAATAACCCTAACTATATTACTTGCCAGAGGTTAATGTCACAGAAACTTTCAAGGAAAATAGACACAAATGTAGAGATTGTTTACGTATATGATTCCTTTCCTCCCCCCTTCCCCCTCTGCCACTCATTGTTCCTACCCCTACCTCCATTATGCAATGTTGGGAAACTTTCTCTATACAAACCTTGGAGCATACACTTTATAACGTGCTGATCCAACATAAACATAGAGGGGGTGTGGGGGGTTTATTTTATTCACTATTACGCACTAGGAGTTAGACCATGTTAATACGACTTCTTAGCGAATTATTTTACCCAAGATTGTAGAGTCAGAAAATGCTCATGCTTGTGCGATGTTTTTAGACAATCAAGGTATTCCATTGTCGACTGTTCAATAAAGTTCAGAAATTTACATGACAAGTATCTTGCGCCTTCTCTTGCAGGAAAAAGTGTTGCAGGCTACCAAGGTCAAATGAATTAAGCTGTGCTTTTGCCGCTGCAAGAAGCAAGATAGCGAAAGTGATAAACACATGAATTAAATCCCAATGACTCATTAACGACATAGTACTGGATGAAAAGAGCAACAACAGTTCTTTTTGTATGAAGAAGAAGGTGAGACTACTATAGTTTCACACTACGGAAATGAACTTCTCCAGACACAGAAATCAGGCCATCAAGAAGAAAGCATTACAGACAACTCAAGTACAGCAACTAGCGCAGCAACACAAAAGCTTTTTTCCTGCATTCTAAAGAGGCCGAACATAATAAAGCAGCGATACTTACATCACTATGTTTGTGAGCGATGCCATGATCTTGATCCTCAAATGATGCATCAGAACTATGTGATTCGCAATCATGCAGACCAGATGGACGTCCACGAATCACACTACTAGTCCGTCGTGTGTACTGAATCAAAGAAATGACAGGTGAAATAAAGTCACAGAGAAATCAGACAACCACAGCAAATCAAATCCCAGAAAACAAGAGGTAATTGAGCAATGAGAACGACCTCCAGTAAATAAAAGATAGAAGTAAGGAATCAATCCATAGCATTGGGAAAATATGATGGCAAACACAGGGATAGCCAATCCAAATATAAAATAGCGATATTAGCAGCACATGTTTTAGCCTGAATTTGCATGTGAATATCGCACGCAATGTCCTAGAAAATCAGAAACATGCATGCTCATTTATGCCGTTTTCTTCTAAACATGAAAGTCAGTGCTTTCATTGTAAAGCGTGCGCGCCTCCATACGCGTCTGAAATCAATCGAGGCACGCTCATGATCACGCGTCTCAGTATGTTTTCCTCCGAAAAATTGCGTGCCTCCGACACAAAAGGTAGCTATGGAAATCCATTACACTACTATCTAATTAAACCATCATGCAAAAAATTGCCGTCAATACTTTGTAACACCTCTGATAAAGCTTGCTCCCAGTGAACAACCGAGTATCTGACCCTGTGCTGCAGCCAGAACCAAGAGTGTCTGTTAGGCCACATGTCGTATGCATTTCTCTTAGGAGCCCATGACACCCATTTTTTCCCATCGGCCACTGCAGATCTTCCCTCGCACGAACTGCTTTGGCAGTGCTGTTAATGGCCACTCGAGCTAAAGAAGGGATTATTTTGTATCTAAGTGAACAATTTGTGGATTATACAGAGCATGTGGAATTTGCCTTTATGGTCAGTGGCCTTTTTTGTTTAACCTCGCTACTGCAAGTATATAATCATTCTTCGCTACGGTAAGTGGTATAGTTCTGTCGGATCAGATAGCTGGGTCCGACTGGACCCTTGCTGAGAATTTTGTAATTTCCGAACCCGGACCGCTGGGAATAAATGCGGCTAATTGCAATTGTCAGTGATATAGTGGATGGCAATTTTTTACCGTCTCTTGTTTTCATGAATTCCGAGGACTGTACTTGCGATTGCAGGCTTCCTGCAAGTTTGTAATTCTGCGTAAAAGTGAACAAACTAAGAGTTAAATATGGTGCGCCTGCAATTTTTTCATGGAAAGCACTGGAAAGTGTGCATGCAAGTTTGACTTTCAAAAAGACGCTAGGGCCTTTTCTAGAATTTCAGGGCAAGATCTGGAATTGGTCAAAAAGAGCACTTTCTTATCAAATGTACTTCCAAAATCTGTGATTTTAAGCAAATGGCAGTCAAAAAGGGCACTCTTTGCCAAGATTTAAGAAGGGCAGCGTCCGATATTTGGACCCTTTTTTGTTCTAGAATAGGGCATGGACGCTTTAAACAACTTCTGGATGCTGCCACGTAGTTATAGAATATGCCCTGGTACTCCTTGAACAACTATGCTCAGTGAATACTGCAGTTGAACTGTTGAGCTTTCCTTCAAGACAATAAGTGCACATTGTGACACTAAAAATTCCTAATCTTTGTTGTAACAAAATCGAAAATAAAGTCCAATACAATGTAGGAAGCTGCTTTCCTTAAATGTCAGCAGGTATGATATTGAGATCTTTCATTTGGGCAGGTAGATTCTCTACAAAGAATAGGTAAATACAAGGCATCTCTGGAGGGAGCTGATTACAGGCTCTATTAGATACATTTTAATCAAACACAACACCAAAAGCTCAACATTCAAGCATTTGAATACACATTTATACATAGCTTCCTACAATGGTGTCTTTTTGCTAGCACAGCATGAGGTCAACTGAAAACAGAGATGAAGGACAGTTGCACATAAAACGCATTCTGAAAGTACTGGCATGCCATAAGCTTATCATGAGTTTCATGCAGGCAGTCTGTTCCATGAGCATTCTACAGCACCATAATATATAATACTTTTAAATGGCAATCACACGGTAGGCCAAAACATACAGCAATAAACACAAATTGAAAGACGGAAACATGACACATAAGGGAGCTTAAGGTTACACATCACTGCATCTACAATCCTGCACAATACCCCTTTGCTTGTATACATGGAAAACAAACATTTCAGAGAGGAAAATGACATTTTCGAAAGCCCCCCTTCCCCCAAAAAACATGACCTAATCATTCATATGAATTGTAGCCACTATTAAAGATCATCGCCTACGGCTATTTCAACCCAGATAAACTACTGGACATTCTCAACTCTATCCATGAATGCAGAAAATTCAGCCAGAGATATCCATGAATGCAGAAAATTCAGCTAGAGATGTTCAATGTCTGGCTGCCTTTTTAACCCATGAGTGCCATAAAAACACATATTAGCATCATGGTTATGCTTTCAAATAGTTAAGGATGAGCAGTCTAAAGTTATATCACAGTAACAGACAGATTGCAAACAGAAAGAGGAGATAGGCCTGCCAAATAACTGTTTAATTGAACAGGCATCAGATAAGAGTTGCCGCATTGTGTCTTCCTATAATTACATTGCAGCCACAAATTGGGTTGGTTTACAACAGAAAATCTTCTGCAAATACATAGCTCTGAAAACTATCATGCAAATAACTGCTCTTTGGAAATTACCCAGCATATGTTGCTTCAAAATCATGCTCTGACATATACAATTTTAGTGTTTCCATAACATACATGTATCATTTAACAAACTCTAGTTGGCTACATGTACTTCCAATATCAGGGACCTATCTAGCCAGTAAATGCCGTTGGGACGTCATAACTTGATTTAATTGAATTTAAGAGATAACTTATACCTATTTGCCTCTAAATTTACTAAACTTTTCACAATTTTACATAAATAAAAGACTCCTTTAGAGTGCAAGCTGTTGAATACGATAGAAATTTCACATTTACAGGTCCCGGAAAACAAAAAAACTGGTTTTCAATAAGGTAAAACTCAATTTGGAGCTTTAAACAGGAGTGAATGACAGCAAAAAACCCCCGATATTTAAAACAATATACCGGTCTAAAATGATTTTTGGTCTGGTAATAAAGCCTTCAAAAACATGACTGTAGCTTTTTATTTCATGACAAAAGCTGTTATAAATCCAGAGATATCTGCTTTCAAAGTTGTGGAGAATTTTGGCTTCCTACCATTTTGGTTCTGAACGGTAATTATGCATGACGCATGGTCACACCAAGTGGAATTATCTGATCTTACCTGTAGATGTGTGAATCTAAATTTTGCTGAATCTCAAAGAGGGGTATAATATGTTACTCATAGTGTTAACAGATATCCTTCAAATGTTCAGGTACTAAGGCACACCGTCGACCTTAGCAACGGTCCCATATGAAGTCACTGTGAGCAATGGGGAGAATCATAGGAACAGTGAAAAATATTAAACTTTAAAGTGACATCGCATATGAACCACTGAAGACTTTTCGCTCAAATAAAAACCGGTGTTCATGTTTTTGCAAGATCTACCACCATGTGGAATATGGTTTTAGAGCGGTACATTGCTTTAAGAAAACAGCAATACAGACAACATTGATGCCAGCTTGAGGGGGGGGGGATTTGTTGAAAGTTTGGTTGGTCACAGGTATGATACCAGACCCATACTTTATTAAGCAAATGCTCATTCACGAAGACACATGAGCAAAATCAGAATGCTACTAATGCTTAGTTTATAATTATATGCACCTTATTCTTACAAATCTAAACAACTAATCTCAGAAAAGATACTTGCTGAATGGAACTCTAAAAATTTAGAATTCTGGGACAAACCTTTGTGGATTGGATTGATGAAATTGGTGGAAATTGCAACACAAATGTTTTTTTCAGATCCAACAAAGTTTACAATATTCATTAGTACAAAATCATACTGTCCAGCTGCTAATAGATGTCCGTCTTCTGGTAATTAAACTTTTGAAAGGTTTCCGCCCAGGAAATTCTTATTCCAAACCCCTGACTGTTAAACTTATTCAACGGCTGCACCCACGACTAGTGCTGGATGGTCAAAATTGCATATTTGATCGGAGAAGGTTACATCGTCAGGAATTTAAGTGACTGCATTTCTATTAACTTCACAATTCCACTAGGCAACAAATGTATTTCTGTCCAGCAGTGCTTGATGACTTTCCACTCAAGCCATTTAATGCATGCCTCAAGACAATCCTGGTTGATGTGATGCCTCTCGAACACCAGGCTGTGCGATGCTCGGCCCAGCAATAATCGTGATATTTTTTCGATAGTATTATTGTCTGGGGCAGTTAATTCAGCCAAAAGGGCATGGCTTTCGCAAGCCACAAGAGGAATTTTGACGCCAATTTTTGAAATTTTGCAACAGATTAGTGGTATCTATCATAACTACATGCTTATTTTATCGAATTACGGCAATACCACTGAAATAAGGGGGATTCCTGACGAAAAAATACCTATGCGACAATTCTCATTGACCATTAAACAGTGACAACAGATGAAGTTTAAAAAAATAAGAATGTGAACATTTAGGTAAGGTACTCAAGGCTGGCTGTGTAAATTTTCGTGCAAATATGATCACATTTTCCTACTTTAATCCTATGCCCCGAATTGCTCTCATGATCGTGGCGTTTCAACATTGCTGTCTGTCTGGAGATTCCCGCCATACTGCGACATATTCAAACGTTTGCACGCATTCAAATGGAAATGACGATTCCGAGGCACGTTTATTTACATTTTCCGCCTAAATTCAAAACATTACTCAGCAGAGGACACACAAAGCACGGGCATCTGGGATGCAACTGTACTCCATCCGCATTCATATTGTTATGCGAAGGCGCTGCAGGAGGCAAGCATTAAATGCCCTGAGCAATCACCGAAGCTATTCCACACCCCAGTAGCCAGTTATTCAAGAGAAGTTTTATCCACTTATCTCCCCCCTAGGTAACCCAAAAAAAATCCTCTGTAGTCCCATAATCTATTACCTACCAAAGAGTATAGGTAGTTTCGGTAGGAACATGCATAGATATTCACTGCATATAAGCACAAGCCTTCAAATAATTTTATGATCGGCTGTACCGCTCTTTCTGTCGGTCATAAAGTTTTCCATTCGGTCACTCCACGGAATCATAAAATAATCACATTTACTTAGGAATCAGAATGGCTTTCTCTGTGCCGGGTTAACTTAACTTAAAAATCAACAGACACTAATGATTAACATGCTAAAAACAAAAAACATTGTCATTGGCGTTGTAGCCCATCTCATGCAGTTTGGCCCTGTCAGTTAGTCAGGTTGAAAACAAAAAATTTGGCAAATGTCTGACTTCAGAATTTCCTCAACCATTATGACCGACAGAAGGTAGCCTATTGCCGGTCATTGGCCTGAATTCATCGGTCATTGGCTGGAGTCTCACCCTCCCTGCAAGCAGAATCCTCTAATAGAACTGACATCACCATGGGAAATACTTGCATGAACTTAAATCTAGAATGCCTTTTTCTTTGCAATGATCATCCAAAAAAGGTATGTTCAAAACACCAGATGGGATCGGTACAAAGGAAGTAAGCATACTACACTCAGAGCACCCTGATAGGATACACTAAATTACAGTCACATCTGATTTCTTCAGTGTGTTGTGTTCGTTGGATTAGTCACCTTGTTCACAACATCAGAAGCTGCTTTCATTTCCCAGGACAGGGTTTATGGCACTTCATTGAAAGTTTTATCAGATTATAGACTCAAATAATGTCAGGCAAGATCAGCACTTCACCTGCTATTTTCATACTTTGGTCAAGTTATACATTCTTAACAGCTTTATGCATTCATTGTGTAACTTTAGCAGGCATTTACCTTGAGCAACGACAACATCCATAGGATGATACATAACTTAAGATGAATGTGTGAGTAGAAAAGTCCATTAAGGTCAAAATTAACACCGCAGAATAAAACATTCATACCGAAGGATTCTCGTTCAGTTCGATAGTTCCTTTAATTGGTTTGTGTGAATTACCGCGACCAACATGACGGTGACTTTCCTCCTGCATGGCACAAGGGAATCAGAATAGAGCAAAATAGTTTAATTCTGAAAATCACATTCATGGTAACAGACACATTGAATCTTTGAGAACCAAAGAAAAAAATCCAAACAGCAACTTTTACTAAACTTTACCAACAAATGGAATAAATCTCCCTTGCTCGCAGTGAGAAAATAAATATGTATCTTTCCATACCAGTCCATGGCTGTGAGAATGTCCTTTCCTGAATGCATGCATCAACAGTTCAAATAGATAAAAGCCATAGATGCCAGCTAGCAACGCCACACATTTCCACAGGTAACTGTCTGATCCAAGCACATCATGATCTGAATGGCTGTGGTCTCCGTCCTCATGCTTATGAAGATCCAGAGCCTAATGATAGTAAAGACAAGAAAAAAGGCAGATTTGCAGAAACAAATATTTTGGAGCTCAACATTAACACAAACAGTAATATATTCCACTAATGCTAGAGGCTTCAATACAACCACAAGAAACCTACACATTAGAAGTCCCTTTTACCAATCGAGAACTGGAGTCGGGCAACTTAGGTGGTCGCTAGACGGTAGGAGCCTCCTGCTCGACTGTCAATCACATGCTGGAACAAAGCTTTTCGAAGTTGGTTCCGGTTTGAAAAAAGCCATCTAAGTACTACTTAGTCAGCTTCAACATACAAGCATATGAAATTACTAACAAAAGCTCAACTACCCATGGAAAACTAGCACAATAAAAAATCAGATACAGCTATCTCTCTGAAATATGTCGCTTATGCTACCATCAATGGTCCTCTGCAGAACAATGCAAAAGAGCAGCATAAATAAATGGGAAAGTACAAGAGGTGACTTGAAAACCAAATGTAGGCAAAGAAACCCAGCCAGGGGTTCTCTTTCAATGCAGTGGTTACAAACTTGTCCGGAAGCCAAAAAGACATGGCCCCAGGGTCCAGAAACCCCTTGCATCATTGTAGGACCTATCCAGATATTCTAGGCATACAGGTTGCACCAGAACCACAGATAAGTTTGGTTTAAATACCTTAATTCACTCACATTTGGCTCACATCTAATTTTCGCTGCAAGCCGATGCACGAATTATTGATTGTGCGAAAATACCTATTTTTCGCGTATTTGGGTGCGCAAAAATTTTCATTAATCGCCGGGTGCGCGAAAATTGTATTGTGCGAAATGTATAAAACAAATTACACAACTGATTTCTTTTTCTTTTGCAACATCTTTGCATCATATTTTCTCACTATTAATCTTCACAACCCCACATGAGTACCTATTTGTAGGCTATATTTTCAATAAATCAGTCTGCTTTTCTGGACTAAGCATGAGCAAAAATTTGAGCTTGATTCTTCTGCGTGAAAAATAGATTTTCGCGCAACAGCCCTGCGCGAAAATTAAATGCGCGAAATTTGAGTGAATTAAGGTATCAAAAGTCCTCTAAGTACACTATGAGACTTGCTTTTTCTCAGATCAAATGGACCAATCCAAGCATTTTGATAGATTTAATGGAAATCATTGCATCCTCCATAGCTCCCCTCCCAGGAAAATCTGACTTTGTCCTTTCCTGGCAACTAACACTAATTTTTTTAACGCCCCCTTTCTGAAAATTTGATAAATTTTAGCCCCTCTCCCAGCAGAAAGGGGGGAGGACAGGACTCGATGGAAACATAATTATGCAAACTCCTCCAATGACTGCAGTGGTTGGCAGAAAGTAGAAGCAAGCATCTTTACTCAAAATTACTATGACTACAAACAACAATAATAAACTCACGTGGGGGAAAAGATGAAGCGAAGCATCTCCGATCAGCGTTGAAATTGCAAGTGATATGAGAAACATGAGCAGTGATGTAAACCACTTCCTTTTGTTCAAAGGCGCCATGAATACCCCACTAAGCGATGCCAAACTGATGATCAGAATGGAAATAATAGTAGCAACCCATGCTGAAATAAAAAAGATTATAAAATGTTGGAACTCTTTGAAGTCAACAGTATAATGTAGCGTACCAGAGCTAACCCTCCCTTGAAAAGAGAGCTTCCACTATACTTTCAAGTGTTTTGTAGTGACATATCTTGCAGGGTTCCACCTGTGATGGGCAGCACTAGGAGATAACCAACCAGCACTTGAAGGCCCCAGCAATCAGAATTCCCAGGAGCACTTAGGTAGACATACTTCAAGACAAACCAAGAAGGTGCACTCATTATTGTACTCAAATTGCAAATGATTGACACATGAACCATTTCACTGCATGAGAGTAAATACTCCAGCCCTAATATTCTACTCCTAACTCATTTTCTTATGCTGTATGCCAATTTGGTGTTTTCCACCTGGTACTTTAAGTTTTCTAGGAAGAACCCTGACATTGAAAGGGGTAGAATGCAAGGTTGCATGACAGCATAGGAGTGAGTGACCTGACACTATACTTGGACAAGTACTATATATTGAGGTCTGTCAAGGGTGGAAAAAATTAGACCAGCTATTTAAAAACTACCTGACCATCAATTCTAATGAAACTTGGCAGGGTACATACATACAGACAAGATTGGAAACCATAACAAACTTTGGGCTAAGAAGAACTGGAAAGCTAGTTATAGAGCGGTCTGAAAATTACAAAATTGACCAATGTTTAATATTGTTTAGTGCATAAAGTGGAAATAATCAATCACAACCAAACTTTGTAAGCACTGAAAGATGACAGCTTGATAACAGTAGAAGTAACTCGTCTGAACCCTATATGCACAAAAATGATGCATAGATATGAGCATTTTGTCAAACAGCAATCCCAAATTGGGACCAATAAGACTAATGTCTGACATCCATACTGGTGCGAGTATGACAGATAGGCAAATGAGTTGTAATAACTACTCACGTTTCCATTTATCAGTTTCCTCATGGTCTGATTTGGAAGAAGTAGTTTTACATAAACCGCTTTCTATCTGTTGAATAAGTGACGGACAGACTTGTTCGAACTTCTGCTTGCTCACCAAAGCATCATGCTCGATGGAGAAGATCTTTAGAATTTCATCTGATGAGAAACACTATGTGCAACAGAAAGTTTAAAACAATTCTTGAGATAATTTTGAAGGTAGTGTTGGTACCATGTCTCACTATTTTTTATGTATTCAGTCAAAAGCTCTTACACAAGCCTTTAACACATACCAAAGGACAATCAGATAACCACAAAACGCTATAATTTGATAGAACCAAAAAAGACAGCTTTCCAACACATGAAACAGCTACGAGGGGATATTTTAGTAATATTACTTTCTTTGTCTAGAAATTCTATATTTGAATAGTGTGTAACCTGCTCTATGTCATATCTACCTTGCTCTTGAATGCCTCTTCATGTGTACTTCGCTTTTGCCTAGAGCTCCCCGCATGTTCTATGAAAACACTTCTTCGTTTACGATGATCATGGCCAGCGTGGGAATCCCCATCAGAATGACTTCCATGAGAATCAGTCCCAGAAGAATTTCCACCAATCCCGAGTGCCTTGATGAGCGATGTCAAGCTTTCTTCTGAGAAGCTGCCATTTGAGGAATACTTCGATGACACTTGTGTCCAAAAGAACTCAGGTTTTGGAAGGTCTGAATGTTCTTCATGGCCATGTTCATCTGATATGCAGTGCTTACCAAAAAGTTTCCAGAGAATATAAGTGCTTGCATACTCAAATTCATGCTCACCAGCACCTTCTTCTGAAATATTTGCAGCTTTTATAACATCATCAACAGAGAAGCACTGGAAAAGACAAATGTGTTGTTTCAAAATCTTCAGTACTAATTGATCCACAGTAAAAAGTAAATAAACATCATGTTCTCCAGTTTACCAACAGGAATGAATTTAGTGTAATTACCGCAGAAACATTTATCGTCAATCAGCCAAACGTGTGTGCTAGTACAGAAGATAGATCACAGCCACATTGCACTTTCAAATTTGTAAAGAACATCTCAAGTCTGTTTACTACCTATACAAAAGGTAAAACTATTCCAATGTAGCCAGAATATCTCGAGATAACAAACGAGGACGTATATATATATGTTATATACAATTATTATTTAAAAGGTTACGGTTGCTGAATTAAATTGTTCTGGTTATTCGAATAGACTTTCAGATGTTTTATATACACGGCCTTATATGTATATACCGCCTTGATTACCCATGGGCATTCCGTTGGTTGTCGGCAGATACTTGCGAGGACATACATATATACCTCTTTGGTTGTTTGTGAAAATGGCCTTGCCATTCAAAGGGCTAAAAAGGACAGCTGTGTAAGTGCATATATTCTAAATTCAAGCCCTTTTAAAAAAAAAATATTTCCAAATGGTTATGTCTAGATCTCAATCACCCTCCTCATCTTCGTAAACAAGCAACGTGTCTACTTACGCATCAGCCATACCATCCTCATCCATCTATATACTATAAAAAAATTCCCATATCATTATGATTCCGGTAAATATTACAAGTTGAAGATTGGAATTTTATTCATATTCTAGTGCGGCTGGGATAATATGGGGAGTTCAGCTTCTACAAAATATTTCAAGCTCAGCATGAAAGGCACGGTCAGAGTTAGGGGCAATGTCCAAATTCAAGTTGCCACACTTAATGGAATTATGCCACCTAAATGGGTGGGTGGGTTACAGCTCTGCCATTAAGGTGTGGCAATTTGAAAGAAATGTTTCTAGCCTGGTTAAGTTACTGCCACGCTATTCCGATAAGGTACTGGGTGGGTGGGTTGAAAATCTTACCAGCATATTTCCGCTAAGCGTGGCAACGTGTTTACGGATGTAGCCCCTTAAGTCTGTCCGCCAATGAGCAATAACACCGTCAATATCATTTCTTTTGTCTTAATCCCAGTCATATTCGATGCAGTGGACAGGGCGTATGGACTAAGATGATAAAAACAGCACAAGTTCCCATGTTTGCCTAGACATTTGTCCGGCAAGAACAGGACACTAACTTATTAACTGAAACTTCTAAACAAATCTGCCAGGTGACCCTTCACACCAAAGAATGTGAAATGCCGACTCCTTATTGCTGAAAGAATTTACACACGGCAAACTATAGCTAGGCAGCCTATAGCTGACTTATTAATATAACCGAGCATCCATTTAGAGGCACCAACAAGACAGCTTGAAATATTCATACATCAACACCAAAATATTTCGATAATGCATATAGCTATAACACACCTTCGAATCTGTAAGTTGCAAACCAATAGTTTCATTTATTTCATGAAGCAGCTCTTCGAGTCCGCTTTCTGTGAGCTTGCCTTCGTGTCCGCCATATTTATTGAGCAAGTACTGGAACTGATCCGTTCGATTGGACTTCACATGCATCACCTCTTGACTTTTGCACACAGCACTAGCATTTTCAGCTTCAGGAAGGAGCATATACAAAGCTCCTGAAAACAGTTCTAGGGCAGCTTCATGGGTGTAATTTCCTGCTTTGTCCAATGTTTTCCATTCGAAAAGGTCGTCTGCAGTCAGGCACTAACATAGACAACAAAGAAGAAACGGTATGCCAAGTGTTGCCAAGTAAAAACTCGGCTAGTTTGCTACCGTGAAGAAAAAGGAAAATAGAGAACATGAAAAAGGCGCTCAAAATAGTGCACTACAGGAGGAGGCTACGAAGCTAACCACGACTGAATTCAGCCGATATGAAAACAGAGAAAGTCAAGAGAAATAAAACTGGGGAAAGCCAGAAAATGTTTAGGGTAACTCAAAATAATCCCGCATTGGCAGCTAAGCCAAAGTGGCACGTAAGGAACAGAACGCAAATTTTAGTAGCAGAACTAAGAATTAAAAGCAACTTACAAGCTGACAAGATGTCTTTTCAACCCCCGAGCAATTCCGAAAAATCTCTCCGTATAGAGTTTGGAAATTATAAAACTTGAAGTAGAAGGTTTCGTTAACTTCAGAAGCACCAAGAGCTTCTCCGATTTCATGTAAAACATTGTGGTCATGTTCGTCGCCTTCGTGGTGATCATGATCGTCTTCACTTCGAACGTTGCAGAGAAATAGTAAAAAACAGACAAGAAACTT
>JAOBRC010227354.1:0-14695 GCA_027575255.1 Scolionema suvaense | reverse complement strand
GGCTTCTTAGAGTGTTGTTTGTTGGTGCAGTAAACTCTTGTATGTCAGGAGAGCTGTCTTGCATAAATCAAGACAAACATTGACTTCATATTAGTTTTTTTCCTGTTCTCATGTTAGTTTCATAGGAGGTATACTCTGCGACGTCAAAGTGCATGCTAGCAAAAAGAGAAAAATGCTAGAAATATGGTTAGTATCCTGGGTTATGCATAGGCATAGTATAATTTACTGGCAGGCAGAGATTTGCGCATCATAGGGCTGTATGAGATGTGAAGGCAAGTTTATTGAATTGCATATGTCTGCTCTGTGGTTGCTTGATTTCTGGCAACACAGTAATTAATTTAAAGTTAAAATATAGTAGCAAAAACTTGCCACATGAAACAGATCCGGGAACTTGGGAAAGGAAACAAGCAGTCTGAAGACTCATTGAATTCATCAGTTGGTTTTAAGTTCAATTAGGACTTACTATCATGAAGGATAAATCCTATAGATAGGAAAGTAAGCTCTCTCTGGAATAGTTCCAAAACCTTCAGTGCTTCAGCATGGGGCATGCCATGAACTAAAATGAAGCAATTTACTCTTGTAACTAGAATTTGATTTTTCTTGTACAAGTTTCCAAAGTGACTCATTGGCACATGCCATTATGATGCTGCTCTGATCTTGTGGCTTGTGAAGTGGTGTGATTGTGCATGAATTTATTATCCGTCTGACCTGGAAATGTTAGTGTGAAAGATTGCAATAGAGTTTGAGATGAAGCTCGCGAGCTGAGCTATACAGTTTTGAGTTTGCTAGTGCTTTTTCCGGTGACATAGGGGAGTAAAAAATATGAATTTAATGGTAAAATAAGCAGATCACCCAAGAAAACTTTTCCGGGAATCTTGTGATAAGCCACTCAGATGCCTGATTATTGTATGCTTGTATCTGTCGTTGGATCCAATTCTGTTCTGAAGAAGATGTTCGGATATGACGCATATGTGTTAGAGGACTATGTGCTCACATATATCACGATTAAGGATATTGTTAACACTCGGAGAGCAATTTTTTTCTTGAGCCTGTTATTCACTTCAGGCAAGGCTCTGTGAAATCATATAGAGATATGAACATCATACACCTGGTTCATTTCCTATGATTTCAGAATAATATAGCCACCTGCTCCTGGTAAATAAAGAAAACAATTGCAAAACTAACCATACTTCTTCGAAGAGCTCCAAATCCCCTCATGTTTAATGTTTTCTTACAGCACTTATCTCATACGAACCGTCGAAGACGTAGCTTCAAAAGGGTGTCGGCAACGTTCGAGACTTTCCTCTGTTCTTGAGCTATTGGCCTACCTTCGTGAAATTCCTAGCATTTTTTCGGTAGTTTTGAAAATATCAACTTAAATAGCTTATAACCTGATCTAAGCAATTATGGAGAAAACGCCGACACCATTTCGTAGGCCCTGTTATGACCTTTCGAACCATGTACCATTTGTCCAGGAAACATAACTGAGGGGGACTTTGAGCTTGTAGAAAGTAAAAAATATCATTTTTTCCCAGTTTTGTTTACTGCTTCGCAGCAGGTGCTATGCAGGTCACGTCTTACTTTTGGCTCTTTCAAAAGCTTCCCACCTGGTCTCTGAAAAACATACACAAGAAACAAATTTTAGATAATTCACTGGTTAGCTGTAATGTGCAGCTGAGTTTAAATGGTAGAAATGTTTTCCGAGGGTTAACAGTATCCTTAACTGTATGCTATGTTATTGGCTATGTGCCTGTGACAGAAGTGCTCAAGATGTTTCTTGTAATTGCTGCTTAAAATGATGTTTGGAAACATGTCTGACTAATTAGGTTGTGTTATGAACTTGACATCGCTTCCTACCAGACACGGGCTTGTTTGAGCATCTCAGATCCAGTTGGTATAGCAGGCCCACAATGTTTAGATCTGCTCTTGTTAAGTTGTGACAATGAAACTTGGCAGGTGGTCTATTGTTAGGTAGGCCTAAAGTGTGATAGTTTCTAGTATGTTACAAAGGTCTGCTGAAATTTCTTGACATCGTGAAAATGCATAAACTATGTTAATTGAACCATGAGCCAGATATTTCCAATTATATATTACAGGTCTTACAAAAACTTTTGGTCAGGTATTTTTCTTTCACAAAATAGGCGATAAAGCGAATATTGAAAATTGATTTGTTTTCTTTCTAAACCAGCGCAAAAATAGACAAACTTTTAGACGAAGTCGCAAAATTTTGAGTAATTTCATTGCAAACTTTTTGAGTTATTGGGAAAGTAAAAAAATGTGAATTCTGCCACAGGTGCACAGGAGCATTGCGTGCAGTTGTTGATGTAGTGAGGGGGGATATGAATAGGCACTTGTTTTTGGACTCCCGCTTTAGTGGAAGAGTCCTATAAAATGAGGTCTGTCCGTCTGTCGATCCTTCCATCCATCACCGACGCATTTTCCCAGCGAACCGCTCTTTCTGAAATTTGGTTTGAAGATGGCAATCCGTAATTGAGGAAATGTCCTGTAGCCGGAATTTTGAAGAACAATTTGTGCGGCTTGCAGGTGGCAAAGTGGCCACTTTTAGGGTTTTTTAAGAATATTTCAAAATCTGTTCTTTACTTTTTTGTAGTTTTAGGTGTGAAACTACAGGGAAATAGTAGTTATGCTGTGGACAACGTGTCATAGCTGGGAAAACTCTCCTGCGACTTACAGGTGGCAATTTATAACGTCCCAAAAAGGCGTTTTTCATGTTTTTTTCCAAATAAGTCAAAAACCTGTTCATCCGATTCTTGTCATTTTTTGGTGTGAATATTAGGAGCAACTCTGCGCATGTTTTGAACCAAGTGCCATGTTTCCTGAAAATCTCGTTTGGCCTACAGGTGGCAATTTACATCCAAAAATCGCGATTTTCAGGGTTTTTTTTCACGTATGTTATGAACCGTTAATCTGTTGATTGTTAACTTTGGTGTGAATATTTGAGGCAATTGTTCGCTTGTTAAGAACCATCTGCCATGTCTCCTGAAAATCTCGTTTGCCTTGCGGGTGGGAATTTACATCCAAGAGTGGTGACTTTCAGGGTTTTTTCTCCTATGTTGTGAATGGTTAATCTGTTGATTGTTACTTTTGTTGTGAATATTTGAGGCAATTGTACGCATGTTGTGAACCATTTGCCATGTCTCCTGAAAATCGCGTTTAGCTTGCAGGTGGCAATTTATGCCAAGAAATGGTGTTTTATGTTTTTTTTCCAAAGGAGTCAAAACTGTTCATCTGATTCTTGTCATTTTTGGTTTGAATATTAGGGGCAACTCTATGCATGTTTTGAATCATTTGCCATATCTCCGACGATCTGGTTGTGCTTGCAGGTGGCAATTTATATCCAAATATGGTGGTTGTCAGGATTATTTTCCAAATATGTCATGCCTGGTTCATCCATTTTTTGTCATTTTTCAGGGCTTATTTTGGCCTTACGTTGCCTCCAATTATCGGAGGCAACGGTGTGCCCTTTATAAAAATTATGCCCTTTTTCCCTAAACTAGACAGATCTACGACTAGAAAATCCCTGATTATTATGCAGGCTTGTTGTGATTATATCTCCCTCAGGGCAAAAATTAAAGGTAAATCTATCAAGGCACGCCCTATAAGTATGAACTAAGCATTCCTCTGGGCTTCATGTTTCTTTTGGTGGATGCCCTTTCAGTGATTTTCTGGAGGCATGCCCTGTTAGGCTAGATTATGCCCTGTTTTTGGTATGATTCAAAATGGCCTCTGCATATGTTATGGACCATGTGCTGTGTCTGAGGAAAATCTCGTTAGGCTTGTGGGTGGTAATTTACGGCAGAAAATGGCTATTTTCAGGTTTTTTTCCAAATGTCCAAACACTTCCTTATGTTTTTGTGATTTGTGGTGCAAATCGTATGGCTTACATATTATTATCTTCTTTGATCTGGCGCGGAGATTGTCAATTAAGTTTGCGGGAATCCACTGATTATGTGACTTGTTTTTTGTTGGAAACGGTACGTAAAATATATCTATTATATGTATTAAAAGTATGTTTTTAAGGAATGCTGATCTGAAAGTATGGGACTGTTAGTATAAATGGGTTTACTTAACTACTTTCTCTACAAATTTAATGTTGCAAGGAACAAGATGACCCCCCAGTTCTAGCAATCTCTTAAAGATCTTGTCTGCTTGTATGTCGCACCGGGCCTGGTTACCGCATTACACCAAAAATACACTAGTCACTGCTGATCGCCATCAATAGTCAAGCATTAAGAAGACTTTTAAGTTAGTTGTTATTCCACATGAATAGCAAAGAAAGACTTTGCTGGTCAAGAGCCAGCTCCCTGCTTGCTGTCAGAGCCACCGTAGCCACAATTCAAGCAAAAGACTACTTTTGCATTGAAAGTTTCTAGGATTGTGCAGAAGGCAGCAAGAAGTTTTTCCTTTATTGCTTCTATATTGCCTTGTAAGTACGTTGCACAATTTCTGCAGAATTTTATGTCAATTACTCGATTTCCACAGTGGCGGGGTTAGATTTAGAAGTAAGCACACTATTTGTTTAGGCATCTACTTTAGTCATCATTTCTGCGCTTCCTGCACAAAGTTGGTAGCAAGTAAATAAAACAAAAAAATAAATAAATAACGGCAAAAAAAACAGAAAGCGATCTTTGAGAAAGATGTGAAAATTTGTCCTCAAATTTGCTGTTCTTTGCTGCCCCTGTCGAAGCCTAACAGATCGTAGACAAGCATAGTCCATTTAATCTGTTTTATCCAACAAAGCCGGAATGAGATGAGCAGAAAATTTGAAAGTTAATACCCCTTGAAGAGGAATGGACTAGTAGGTATTGGATGAGACAGGTGATATTCCAATTAAGTGCTCCCGCTATGCCGGGTAGAATCTTGCATGGTGCAAAAACATTAGTTATAAGTTAGGTAGCTCAATACACAAGCATTAAATTTTGACTAGTGAATATGGGGGTATCAGCGAGAGCTGCTTACTGTTTCATCTGCATGAGACCTTCGAGTGCAATTAAAAATTCATCCCCTGTTCAAGCCATTTCTTACACAATCTTGCGTATGGATTGTTGCTGGTAGTTCCTGCACAACATCGGATAGCCAATAGCTACTAGCCGCTTTTTCTTTCTCCTCTCTTGTTATGAAGTGTCTCATAGAATGTACGTTCACAAAATACAAACTGATGACATTTGTTTCATGGTTGTAGAGAAAAGCGACTAAGCTAGTCTACAGTGATCTTTGATACACCTTTCTTTAATTGCTCAAGTGAGCACTTATCAACGTATCCTTTTGTAAAGGAATTCTTCACAAGTGCAACTGCATAAATCTTCATGGCACGAGGCTTCTTGTTCCTTTTATTACTGTGCTGTCACTTAAAAATTTCTTCATAATTATCAAATATTTAACAGAACAGTTTAAGGTGTTCATCTGGTTTATAAGATATGAAGTGTTTGACTCGTTAGCTTTTCAAAGTGTTCCTGACTTAGAACCGAAATGTTATTATTATGTATGTGTTTTGAAAAGGTGCATGCTCGAAGGTTTTGGATTATCCTACTACTCCATCTCAATATTTCGTGGAAAAAATTGTTTATGCTGAGAAGACTTTCTTTTGGCTTTATCAAGGGCACGTCATATCAGTAAGGCCACTTCTGCCTTTTAGCACCTGGCTAATTTGCTGCTTACAGACTCAGTCCACTGAAATTACAGTCTTCTAAATCTTTGTTCAATAATGCATTATAGATTAGACAAATTGCACATTTAATAAGATGTCTCTGAGCTTTTGGCATGAAATGGAAACCATTTTAAATGAACTTCTCATAGATTTGTGTATTCGCTTAATGTCACAAATGATGAAAGTGAGACAGTCTTGAATATCTTACTCAACCGTAATGTCATGCTCAATAGATTTTTATTTGTCTTATGACTGGTCAAACAAAGTGAGGTTTTTAGAATTTCTCTGTTACTCAGTATGATGAATTTGTGTTTTTCATAGATAATCATTTGGCCACAGCTGCCGGGAATGGAGTTGTGATATTGTGGGATCTTGCCAAAGTAAACGAGCAGAAGCAAGGTATGCATTGATCATTAAATTGTATATTTTCTTCCTAATGTTTAAATTAGGTGTGAATGGCTGACATTTCTCTTCCGTATGCTGCCTGAAATTCAGATAATGTTTTAATACCCACTTCTATTCCCCATAATTATTTTTTGGTAATTTGCAAGGGGATCAGTTTGATGGGCATGGGATATATGTTGTTGGCTGCTTTTTTGTTTAATATGTACCCGTACAGGCTCTGGCAGGAAACAAATTCTTGTTGCCATAGAATGTTGATGTGTTAGACACTTGCAATAGACCTTTTCGCCTTCCCACAATGCATCGTATAACTTGATGAGGATTTGCGAAAAAAGCCTATTCATAATTGAGGTATGTCATTGACATCTCTGCGCATGGTATTGCTCAATCAGGCTTCTCCAGGAGTATTCTTATGCCTGCGCTATTCATCGCTGCAGTGCCTGCGCGATCAAATTTTTCCCTGCAGCAAGGAGGTGCTTTGTGTCCTGGAACTCCAAATTAGGCATGCAATTCTAACGGTCTTCTCCAGATTAGCTCCTCCACCATCATAGCCATCCAACTGGCCCCATTATGAAAGTTCCAAGTAAGTCACTATGATTCTTGGTTTCTTGTGAACTTGACACGGGATCGATGATAAATGCACTGCAGTACTGCGCAATGAGTTAGTCTTCTGAAAGGCCCACAATGCAGAGGAAGTCACTAGCGGAGCGAGTTCGTCTTCTGAAACTCGTGCACTAATTATAGATGCCTTATGTGAGCCCTCTGGAATCGATGTGCTTACTTCAAGTATATGTGGAGCCGGAAATCTAAGACTTAAGCCGTTAGCAACTAAAATTTTTACCTGCGCGATTTTTTATTGCATGGGGAATCTGCCTGCGCGATGACTGACTAAGAATAGCAGGCTTCCCCAAATTGTGCGAACGAAACGATCGTTCGTGCAAACCTTGTTTTGCTCGAACAAATTTTTGTTCGCGCAACAAAATTTCATGACGTACAGACCATGTTGCCTGTGCCGCCTTCTCTAGCAGCCCGCTGAGCAATTTCTACCCACAAATTGTGTGCTCGACGCGTGCTGGCTGAAACAGTGCTCAGATTACCAGTGTTATTGACCTTTTGAATGGGTTCCTAATCGTTCTTTTCTGTCACCACACCAGTCTATATAAACACTACGTTCCTGACTGTTCATTTAGGAAGATTTTGAAATGGAAGCTGATGACATTCGTCTGATATGAGGTCACTTTTATTTTCTTAAAAAGTTACAACATGCCATTTTTTGCGGCTATAAGGAGATCCTTGAGCTCATTTGATTTCCATACTTAAAAAAATTACAGCAGGCTGTTTTTCTGCAATAAGAATTCTCCCAAGCGCATTTATTTTCATGGCAAGAACTTACGGCAGATCATCTTTTTTTCGATATGATATCCTCCATTGACGATTATTTGTGTGCCAACCACTGTTGTTAAATATTACTTTTAAAGTTTATCAATGGTATCGTTTGTAAAATCGATCAATCAATTAATTTTATCGCATTGCAATGAGCCATGTCTCGTCTTCAGGTAGAATCGTGCGACTGGATGAGATTTGATTGTAAAAAGCATTCCTTTCTATGTTCAGTTGAGCCCACATTCCTTCTTCTTTCATGTGTTTGATGGTTATACATGCATTCTTTTTTTTCGATTCAGTTCTTTTTTTTTATTCGATGAAGAACAAACATATCTTTCTCGTTTCTTAGTTTCGACCTTCAGAAGTGTGTTCTCCATATCAACATGAGCATAGCCAATACTACTCAGCTTCAACCGCTAAAATATAGTATTAGAGAAAATCAGTTCAACCATCAAAATAAAACAACAATCATTTCGTTCTGCGGTTTTGCTGTAAGCCATTGTCATACATCCATGGTCATAACACACATTTGTCTTTTTAGGACACATACATTGAGCAGTTCCCTTAGGTACCTGTGGCACTCATTTTTTCCTGTCCTGTCGCTAGCTAATGTTGTCCATGGACACTCACTCAAACTAAAGAAGGGATTTTTTTTATCTCAATGAACAATTTGAGGATTATTCAAAGCATGTGGAATATACCTCAACGGCCAATGGTCTTCTAATCTTCACTATGGCGAGTGATCGTTCTTGGTTGCGGTAAGTGGCAGTTCCAGACCTGACAAAAAGTTGTCTGACCACCCGGCAAGTTGACCAACTGTAGATCCGACGGGACCTGCTCAGTTCTTTCTAATTTTCAAACCCTGGTTCAGTTTGTATTAGGACACAAATGAACACCATAAGTATCAGATAAGTTAAAAATGGTTGGCTAACTAGGGATCATGTCCGATGCATGATTGGGCAAGCTAGCTACATTCGTTAAGCTTTCAGTCAGATCGTTTCCGCAAGAACAATTAGCGAGAACGGTTTCTTGTTCTCCCAAGAAAATTTTGGGGAAGCCTGATAGAGCTTGTAAAAAGCTGAACATCGATCTGTAATTCATTTTCAATATGCAGAGTTAGTCGATTTCTCATTTATGCTGTTTGTTGTCACTGCATGCAGTTGTGACATCACAGATAATCATCACTAGGGATGCCTTTGTTCTTAACATTGAATTAGTACTGTAGCATGCAGAGTTTCAATAATTGTGATCTTATAGCTTGAGGTTTTACACATGAACTGGCTGAAATAAACAGGCCACAGGCTGTCTGTGAATTATATTCTGCTCAACTCTGTACTATACTTTAAATACCTGCCTGTTTTTTTATAATTGCAGATCTACTATATGCATTGTTGCTGTTCAATTGTATATACTTAATTGAATTTTATTTGATCCTACTTGTTCTGTTTATTTCAAACATCAACACACCAACAATGTTTTTCAATTTTTTATTACATAATGTATGGAAATGCATCTAGTTACTTGAGCATCCTTAACCGTGATTACTCACATTTGCCATTGTTCTATGGCAGTACTTTGCTATGGGAAAAAAGAACAATAAAATGGGGGCGGGGTGGGGGTAGCGGTAGAAAATTTAAAGTTTTTGAAGTCTTTAAAGTGTCAAAGAATGACAAAAATTGAAGAAAGGACGGGCGAAAAAAACGTGATGGCTCTATCAATTGCAATTATGATGCATTGGGTCACGCCATACATAAGATGACCTATAACAATCTACATAATGAAATCAACAGCTATGATTAAATGACCGATGAGTGATATTTATACCAAACAACCTGATAAATGACTATGCATTTCTGATGCAAACAGCCATACCCAAACCAAACAAGAATTTTAACAAGTATGGAAGATGGTTTATATCATAACTTCTATTTTTCTTAAGTTTCAAACAAATGCATAGTGATTGATTGAAGACAGTCAGTGACAATCAATAATCGACTCCTGAACACCCTAAGAATGACTATTTTCATCAAAAAATAGTCAGGCCGAAGGCAAATGAGAGCTTTCTCAGACATGACATATGGTCCATAGCATGACCATAACTACTATGATGTACGAAGGAAAGATTGAGAATCCAATGAAAATGGTAAAAAAAGATGCGAAATTGTTGCAAAATATAGAACAGCTTTCTCAGACAAGACATGAGGTCAGCAGCATCAGAAAAAAGTTACAAACAGATATTGTTAAAATATAGCAGAATATTGTCGATAAAACCTAAAGATAGTTATTTCTGGACAGAAATATGCCTGGTGTGCAAGCAAAATCAATGAAAAAAGTCTGGCTTTCATCAATTTGTTTTGCTTATGGATTTTTGCCTTCCAGAAGAAGTCATCAACCGCTTGTTGTGGGAAAATGCACATAGGTAGATATAAGAGTAATTTTTACACAAGAAATTATCTATGCATACCAAGATATACAAATGACACATCTGAAACTGGCAAATCAGCTAGTTGGGTAACGTTCTGGTCGATTGTCCTTGAATTGCATTGAGCAGCTTTACTTGTGCGATTCATTCCACTTTGCAGAATTCGTACTTCAACAAATGTGCTCCCAAATCTGTCAGAAACGACACACAAGCATTCAATTCCTTTCTTACAGCATAAATGGGCAGCGTCCAACAAAGAAACACGTACAGATCAACCGAAACTGCAACGGTTGTATTACCCTCCCAAGAACAATTGATCCCACAGTGGCCAAATTGCAAAAAAACCATGAAACCTGATAAAAAGCTTGATGATAATAGCAACGATATTAAAATACAAATAGATTGAAACATCATATTTGGCAACAGAACCCGACATAAACACTTCAAATAAAAGTCCATCATTACAACGAAATACAAGTTATATTTATGTATGAGTAGAAAAATTTCAAAACTTATCATAATTCAAGGCAATATTCACTTAACTACATTTCTCTTTTATCCTCTATATTCAGAGATAATTATTGGCTATGCTCTGCACAATCTTCGAGTTTTGAAGGCAGATTGCTCTTGGGAAGAAAGCCTGGGCTAAAATTAAATTCGATTCCATGTAGAACAACAATACTGAAACTGAAAACAAACCCAATTCCCACAGTAGCTTTGAAATTCATTTGTAGGCCATACTACCTATGAGAATAGGCCTGCATTAAAAAAGGCTATCTATGGATATAATGGTTATGCCAATGAGAAGCAAGTGTTCTCAAAGATATCAAACTTTGCCCATCCAAGAATTTATCTTATTGTTACATTTTCCAGCAAAAAATAGAAAAACAAAAGAACATTATTTTGAAATAATTATTAAAAAAACATTAATGACCTCACCCAAGCAGAGTCTTAATCCAGATGATGGTCAGGATGATTACTACTACTCCACAGCTTCAATTCATGAATAAAATCTTTAAAAATTAGTAAAAAACCCTCAGCATGTACATTTTTGCCACGAAAATAGCCACATCCGGGGTTCACATGATTTTTCTTAGACAAGATAGTAATGTTTCATAACATAACTATAATTGATACGAAGTTTCACTCATAAAGTACGAAAAGACAAATAAATGAACCCTATCTTGACATAATGCTGATAAAAAAGGTCACTGTAGATACAAATCGCTATGCCAAACTGCAGTTTTCTTAGACATAACACATGGTCCATATAATAAGTACAAATGGTCTGCAGTGTAACACTAAAAACTTACAAAAACAAGATGACCGGATTGAAACAAATGGTCACCCGACATTTGAGCATAAGTGATTGCAGACAACCTTACCTAAATGCAATTACTGAAACATGTACATTGGATGATGTTGCCCCATTGATCAACTTCACAACATCAAGTCGGACCTGCGGTGATAAGGAGATTTGTTGCATTTTAATATACTTAACATTACTACACATATTGGCCGCTCATTTGCAAGACAGAGTGATTCCAAGAGTTTTCCAGAAGATTTTAAGGAGCTTCCAATATCTTTCAAGGTGGATAACGGCTTAAGCTTAGGTTCCTCCATACCAGCATTTGCAAGAGCATTAAATACATAACATACAGTAGGAAGAAATCAACATTCTTACGTTTACAATGGGGGGAGCGGGGGACCATCTCTAGGTTCAATCAATTCCTTAATCCCATTACAAGGACTATGGAGAAAATCACAAAATGGACCTAAAACGTTGCACTCCAGTCAAGAGAGAGTTTCTACACTTTTACTTGAGAAGTCCTGTCAGCCAAATATGAAGTTATAGTTGTCTTATCAACCAATTTCCCTGCAAGGTGTTGTATCAGATGCCACCATTTGAGAAGATCTATCACGGGAAAGAAAGAAAAGATAAAGCAGTTGCCAGGGAAACTTCTCAGAATAATAGTCACACTGAGACGAGTCATGAGGGATGTGCGAAATTCGTATCTCGCGTCAGTGTGACCCAGCAAGATGTGCGGAATTTAACAGCAAAAATTCGTGTGTCGCTCCCCTGAAATTGCATGTCCAAGCGACGAGCAAAATCAAATCCGCATGACATCTAGTAAAGTGCAACCAGAGCTTCCCTCTGTTGGAAGGTGGGACGAATGCCCCATTTTTGAATGGTGTTTTGTGCTTTCTTCTTTGCCTTTGTTTTTCTAGTGTACGCATACATTTAGTATTACAATTTGTTTGTTTACAACTGCTATTTCTACGGTTCCACATTCTCTTCATATCAAATTCAAATTGACTAAAGGTTTCCGAAATGATCATTCAGTAGTGCCACTGCCAACAAACATGGCAACTGAGTAAAGCACTTCCAAGATAGGTCCACACACTTAAAAGACATACCCATGAAGATAATGCTGAAAAGATACGATAACCAAGATAAATGATGACTCAGAGCTTCACGGGATGCAGAAAGGACTTGTTGCACTGTGTCGAGGATGCCGTTTGCCTACTCTTGAGTCCCAAATAGATGGGGCGAGACGTTTATTAATTTTGGAGAAAAAATCCACCTAAGTCATGTTTATTCCAGCCACCACTTTTATTAAATTTGAAAAATATTCCATGCATCCCTTTTATTAGGGTCACAATTCCCGGAACACCCATTCAGCCCATTTTTTTCAGACTTTTCTTCGCTATAACCCTTATGAAAAACTTACCTGTCATGTTTTTTAGGGTGTCTATCTGAGCAAAATTTTTTAACGAAGTTTAAATCTAAAATGGCGGCTAAGACTCTTATGAAAATTACTTATAAAACGGGGGAGTGTGTCAAGCGTTGCAAAAAATTCTACCCACTCCGCTTATTAATTTTGATCAAAAATCTACCCACCCCTGCGATGTTTTATTAGGTAATTTGCCAGCCAGCCCCTTTCTTCGAGCCACCCCGTCTATTTGGAACTCGAGAGTATGTTACTACGGAGTAGCTCCACTCAGAGGAATGGTCAACCAATATCTGCAATAACCTTTAGGGCACAGGAATAGCACATCGGTAGCTCAGTCACCTTGTGCACACAAGGTTGAGGCTGCTGGTGGAAACCTCTTAAGGCTAAGACGAGCTCCATAAAACCTAGCACTGAGTCATAGCGAACCAAGGCACAAACAACACAATCTAACAAAAGGACCTAGAGACAGCTACAATAAGGCACACTGACATATTGGCGAATACTTACAGCATTCTCAACTTTCCTTGCCAAATTTTGGTATAACGCCGATGATGGTACAAGAAGATCATTACTCCACGTCACGTTTACAAGATTTAAGCTTAACTTCGACTCAGAAACATCTGTGAAAACAACAGAACATTATTTTCATTGCAAGGGGTATTTTCAATGAACAATTAATATACTTTAAAGGAAGAAATTTTTGCAGCAAGAAATTCTTGCAGATTTTGCAGCTTCTAGGGCAAAACCACAAAGCTTAGGCAAAAACGTGAAATTAAATGCCTTTTTTCAAAATATTTGGCTACAAATTAATATCTACGAAATTTATCCAACATGGAACCGCGAAAAAAAATTCTACAAAAAGTATAGTAAAATTCCAAAACCCCTAAAAATGATGTATTCTTTCTTCATCAATTAGCTTTGAACTAAGGTCACCTGTCTCTGATGGAGACAAGTGCAGCACACTAAAATGTTATTTAAAGAAGACTGCAGAAAGAATTACTATCAGTAAAAGTAAAATATTCAGAAAGAGTGAAGAAGTGATAGTTAGATCAAACATATGAGATACTCATTGACTTCTTTAAAACTCACTGCACCATTTCTACAGGTGCCCTTCTGTTGCATTACCATGCAACAAAAAATTGTCCTTTGTAGTTCAAGAGCCAGGAACTTTCACTCATGAATACGAAAACCTTCCTTCTGTGACATCTATATCACAACACAACTTTACCAGATATACACACCTGCAAATCGAACATAAACTTTGTCGCTGAAGACTGGAGCTTTCATTGTATTCACATCGTAAACAGCACACTGATAGGAACCTTGCATAAAAAATTGATTGATAAATGGTCGCGTAAACCCCGTTGTGTATATATCTGGTTGGAAACTGGTGCTAAGTACGGAACTGGCAGGAAGATTGCTACTAATTGATTGAACTCCATCCTTCAAAATGTAGGCAGGGAGCTCGTAAGGACTGTTGTATTCGCAGCCACCCACTTGAAAAGCAACACTGGCTTGAAGAATAGGATTGCCATCAGCGGTACGCACCTTGGGTGGACTTCGGAAAATGGGAGTGACCTCTAAAAGCAATGATTACAATAATGTTTCGTTGGACATCAGATAATCTAATGATCATGCGCTTGCAGAAAAAAACCGATAGGGCAATAGCTATACAAGTGGCTGACTTACAGTGTTCAAATGGTAGCATGGATACTGATGTTAAATTTTAGTCCAGCTATAGTCAAAGCTTCTGCATGGCTCGCACACTCTTTTGCTGCGAAAAAGTGCACAGCTCATTCTGTCCCGTTACGGCATTCCATTTCACCCAAATGAATCAAATTCAAATCGAACATTGTCTGTCCGACTTCATGTATCTACTGCAGGGCTGGGGCTGGGGATGAGGGGTGGTGGGTGTTAGGGAGAAATCATCAATATTGATGCAAATATTGTTTATCAAGTATTGGACTACTGCAAGTAGTTAGGTCTGCAAGCCAATTGGGGAAATATTTTTTTTTTTCTGAAGCCTGGTGAACTTATCCCTCCAAAGAGTGCCTCATACAAATCCACAGCACTAGTTTTGCCTCC
>JAOBRC010227243.1:0-14700 GCA_027575255.1 Scolionema suvaense | reverse complement strand
GGGTAAAGCTGAATGGGGGGGGGGGGGGGTAAGGTTATAAATGTAGGAGTTCTCACATAATCTCTGAACGAACTGTTCGACTAGTTTTTATGTTGGCGCCTGCTTCTGCACGAACGCCCGTAAACTACTGGTCCAGATGAACTGTTCGTCCTCAGTATAAAGACGGCTAATAGCCACAGATCACCGAAATTCTCAATGCAGGACCCAGCACATGGTTTTTTGGGGGGCGGCACATAGCCACAATTATCTTGCAAGACAGTGAACCTGGCAAGATTTTGGCCAGGGCCTACATGTTGCGATGTTCCATGGCAACAAGGCTCATGCTGTACACGGCCTTAATTTCCAAACAGGTCTATTCAGCCGTGAGTGAAAACAGCTTGTTTCCAGAAATCGAGATGTCTTCCAAGGTCTGTGCGTGCAATCGCACGTCTGTCAATGACGGGGCTGCCTAATGAGGCCTAGCAACAACTAAGTCCAAGTTTCTCCACAATAATCCTTGAAAATCAAACTCCTTTCTTGTGGCATAGTATTCCTCGATGCAGATGCAATGAGACCACAAGCTCGGACAGTTTCCAACTAACATTTGGCCAACGTATGAAGCCGACTAAATGTAAGTTACATGCTCCTAAAGACTTTCTTCGAACACACAAGCACAACATTTTATGCCGCACATTAAAGAAACAATATCAAAATCCACTTTGTGCAGCTAGAATTCTTAACCAGCACCAAATGCAACATGTTGGTGATCTCACCAATCTGGTGCATTAAGGGTCGATAAAAGCCACAGCATACTGCTGCCAGTAGCTGCTCACCATCACTTGGTCTGGCTTGCCGAAAACTGCGCACACCACTTAATGCCATACAAAACAATTTCCAGTGTCAATCCAGTATTTTGAATCAAGAAACTTGGAACAACATGGCTTTCGATAGCCACAGAGTAAGAAGATACCAAATGCTGCTAGAAATTCAAATAAAAAGTTATAGTCATCTACCGAACGCATTACATCTGTTAGTCTTTCAAAGTCGAAATGGCACCTCTCGCCGGATTGCAGCGGGAACGTATACGGAACTTTGAAGAATATCTCCTCGCCGTATCATTAAGCAAGTAGAGAGGGCATAGCAATGGTAGCATGTGCCAGTCCTTTTTTGATTTATTTACTATTAGGAGCTTAGGAGAAAGATAATAATTAGAAAGTGTTGTCTAAACTAATTTTCAAAGTCAGCAATGTTTTGTTGGTCTGATTTACACTGCACTAAATCCAAAGAATATATTTACCAACTCTGGAGTTGACTTATCAATCGAAAACAAAATTCATGGGTGAGTCCAGGGGTAGCCTGCTCACGCACTCTGCTCAAAACTTATGGTTTCTCACGGAGTCTGCTCACAATCTCTCAGTTGATTTACAGACATACGTCACTTGCATAAGAGCACAGAACGCTATTATGGTTTTTCTACGTAGCTTATCTCCCTGGCAACATCATAATTACTACAAGCTCCTATAGAAAAACGTTCAGACGCAGCAAGTTCCTTTGCATAAACAAATCTGTGATGCACGATTTTTGCCAGATTTTCTGAAAATATGACATAATTAAAATACGCTGTTGAGCCGCGAATGTTAGCAGACCAACCACGCAAGTAAATGCAGCGTGACTGGGGTGTGAGCAGGCTAGCCCAGGGGAATAAGGATTGAAAAATTGAAAAAACATTAACTATTTATCCTACCTTGTTCTCCCTGCTTTCTACGAAACTAGGCCTTTTTAGTTGTAGTTTAGTACAAGCCTCGCTCTGAAGTTATTAGTATGACCAATCCACATATGCTGCCAAAATCTAAATTATTGTACGGAACGCCCAACCAGCCACGTCTGCTGAAGTATACATACTATCTCACGAGGTCACGTTCACGGATTGGCACCAAAATTTGATGATGGTGTGGTTCCTACAACCACAGCACGAAACAAGTAACTGTCATTTGACTTGCTACAAATCATTACACCACAATGCTTACATTAGAAATAAAACTACGTTATCAAATCAAAAGTTTTGAAAGGTTGATTGATTAGTTTGGTATCCAAGCTTTATTTTCCTTTCGCTCGATTCAAACTTACAAGGAAAAACAGCTTGTTTGCAGGACAGCTTTGATGCATGTGAACAGTGGCAGACTATCTTAAGAAAAGCATGTTATTTGCCATACCAGTCGAACTGCAGACAACACCCTACTTTTCCTTATAATGAATTCGGTGCCAAATTGCAAGATTACCAAGATTAAAAACACCAAGATTACCAAGATGTTTCAATAAAACATCATTGCTTGAGGATGAAGCAGGATCTTCTGTCTAGCTAGCATAGCCCTAACCTCTTCTATCTGTCAGCTGCAAATTGTTTTCAGGGCAGAGAAGGCGACAAAAGATCGTACCATTGAAACATAAAAGTCAGATGTACCAGGTATAGCTACAATACTTCAGTGTCAACCAGTGAGTTTCTGGGCTACTCTCTAAGGCTCTCATCTTAGTGCGAGGCTGCAGTAAACAAATAGGAAATATAAAGGCACACAATCATAAATTATCTTTCCACATTCCAATAAGAATCCGTTGCGGCAGATAAAAAGCGATTTCCAAATTACCTTCCCTTAAAGTCTCAGAGTTCCAACTCCGCCATTGATACTCTACGCTTCGCTTCTTGGGAGATATAGGACTAGAGCGCGACATGAAAGATTGACCATCACGGTTTCTGCAGAAGTAGTCTTCTCAATCACTTAGCAGCGCAAGGTACGAAAGGAGCGAAATGACTGTAAATTTGACACTGGTGATAATTTGCCATGAAAATTCCCTTCTAAGAATTTGGTTTTACATGATAATGTAAATTCTCCAAACCCCCCCCCTCCCGCCCCCCCCCCCCAAAAAAAAAAGACAAAGCCTGAGAACCTGCCTTATTATGCAAAAATACAGTCGGGATAAATACTTTATGCTTGACAGAATTATCATAAATTTATTTTGAAATGTCATTTGAAATGTCAAATGTCGGAGTCTGCAGGCAGGCTACAGCTGAGTGTGGCATAGTACTTGCTTGCGGATGATGATAAAAAAGTGATGTATTTTGATATCAGTAGAAAAAGTGCATAAAGCTAATACTGGCTAATGGGGAGTAACGATAAAGTCCCATTCAACCTCATGTGCGCTCACCATTTTGTCATGTATCTGGAGTTCGGTAAAAGTCGGCGCGAATAACCGATTTGTGCCCCTCCTCTCCCCACCCGTACTCGCCGTACAATATTCCCCACCAGTCCTAGAAAAGGAAAAACAATTTCGGTCAACAGATCAGAACGACAAAGCTGAGAAAGCCTCGTTTTGCTCCACAGTCTAGTTATCAGTTAATCTTGTGGGATGATCAAGGATGTGCATTAGCCAAGGTAGATACATTTATTGAGAGCTTGTTCAATGTTAGAAAACGTTGCAAAAGTTTAGGATCTCTGGATCAAATAAATTTGAAAAGTTTAAATATCATTTAGACATTTGTGCTTTCCTGCACATCTCCTGCAGATTTGTTCTGTTGCCTTTGGTTTTGCTGAGCGATAGCTTGGCTACGGTAGTGGAGCCTTTCCGTCCCGAACTTCAGAGACTTCAGTTTTCGCGTTTTGTTTGGTGTAGATGTGTAGTTGCCAGTTTATTTATATATCCATTTGGTTTCAAAACATAGTTTGCTACTACTGCTACTTGTAAAGTTTTTCTTGCTATGAAAATGCAAAAAAAAAAAATGACTATTAGCCTGGATAAACGTTACCGAAATCAAGATTTGTAAAAAATTTTGGAGAAAAGCTTTTGCATGTAGACGATTCTGAACATTTTGTGAAATAAACTTTTGCAAAACAGGCTCAAAGTCGCAAAATTTGCGAAAGTTTCTCCGAATAAGTATGTTTGTTTGTGCGTGTGATTCGAATTCAGTATTCATAGTTAACAAGTATTCGCTTGTTATGCGGCAGATAGCAAACAAGTATGACCTGGGAAAGTCAGCGAGAGTCTTTGATGACGTATTGTTGTGGTTGTTGAAGCACTTCAGACGAATCAGGAACCGACGCCACTTTATGGTACTGGTGCTACAGCAGCAGGTCACAGACATGCCTCCATTCAGGCTCGAGAATTCCTCAAAAATCCCTTCCCTCGTGTTACTACCCCTCTAGTGGGTAATGTCTGCTCACTCAGGTTTCACCCAACGTTTGGCCTCCCAGTTACAGGCACCGAAGTGCAGCGGACTGGTTCCTCATTGGCGAACCGTGTCTCATGTTGTTATCCTGTCTGTGAGCATGCCTTTATCCCCCCAGAGCCGACGGCAACCCCAGATTGGAATAGTGGACCATAACCTCCCCATCGTTTTCCAACAGGTCTGGTCAGCATGCCCTAAAGCATGACCGACACTGTGCTTGTTACAGTCAGTTCGGCATGGTCCTTCTTCCTCCCCCGAGTGAGTTCAGAAATTAAATCAGAAAACTCTTACCCTCCTGTCAACAGATCTGCAGTCGCTGCCCGAGCCCACCAACATGATGACGAGATCGGCCACCCGAAGATGATGCTTAGTTTACTATTCACTTGTCTTTGATATACGAGTGGCAGTGCATCATTTTTAATTAGTTGTTTTAATTTGTTTTTTCTTACATGTGTTCTTTCTATTTTGTTTGCAGTTCTTGTTATAAACAAATATATGCATGCAGATAAGATTATTAAAAGTTTGCATGTTAGATTTATAACAACTTATTCATTCTGTTTTAGTAAAACGATCTTTCTGTTTGAATGGAAATCTGACATCATCCACTGGGAACATCACCTCACCGAATTATCCATCCCCCTACCCTGCTCATATATCTTGTTCATGGCGTATCATGGCACCTGTTGGGTATATCATCAAAGTCTCTGTTGTTCAGTTCAGAACTCACCCTTGTAGTGATGAAGTCCACTTTTATGATGGCTTGACTACCTCGAATTACTTAACCCGTTGGTGTGGATATCGTTCATCATCCACTACTCTTGTATCAAAAAGAAATAGCTTGCTGATCACATTTACCTCCCATGCTTGGCCGGGTGATTATGGGTTTATACTCAAATATGAGACAAGTGAGTGATCATCCATCTTTTATGCGGTTGTATTTGTGTTATTGTTTCTGTTCCTTTGCTGAAATTTAAAATCGTTTTTCAAGAGTTATGAACCTTTGTGGAGGATTTTGAACTCCCTGTACCATCACATAAGTACATCACGTTATATAGGTCTTTTTCAACGGTAGCTGGTGGTGCAAGTGCAGAGGAAGTGTGCTCAATGTCTTCAAGGTTATGATTACATCAAACAATGACCATTTTCAATACTTTTCAAATTTTATCTGAAACGCTTTGTTTGTTTGTTTGTTTCAATATTTGATGTTAGTGATAATTCGATAGTACTTATAGATTATGCACTATGTGCTATTCCCGAGAAAACCATTGTTCAGCAGCTGGTCGTACATTATCAACCATGTGCTAGTCCTGGAAAGAACGTTGTTCAGCAGCTGAGCTTGAGATGAAGGTTTTGTGAAAATATTTTGCGATCCATGCATTAATGTCAACAGCTTTGAGAAGGCATCTGTTAAACTTGGAAGGGTCATTTTTGTGGGTAAATAGTTGGTTTTGTGTATAAAAGGATAAAAAGGCATAATGGTTGATCTTTTCTTTGATCTTACATGATGATTTTCAATTAAAGTGGCGGGAGTCCGGTAATTCTGTAACTTAATTATTCTGAAACTCTTTGAGACAACGGTACTTATTTAATGATTCATGCATCGCATACTTGCTAAACCCTTTTTGAACTTGCTGATGGCAATTGCGTCCTACAGTCGCAATTTTTACAGATTTTTCGAAATATATCAATTTCTGTTTGTTCCCAATATGAAACTGTCCCTTTTGGCTTTTTTCAGCTACTTTAAGATCTGGGCAGTTTGTTTTTCTAGCTTATGTCTGAAAATGAATAGTCTTTTTATAGGTGTTCTGGAAGTATTTTACTACTTGTTTATTATTTTCATATTGCCATTCACGATGTACTGATACCACAGATCTTAACCCCGCAAAGACTGTGCTTTTTGGACATTAAATAGGTTGGGGGAGGGTCTAGTAGGCCCGCCCCCGCCCCCTGTCTCAGAGGGCAAAAAGACCTTTTTTAGACGTCTAAAAGACGCCTTACCCGTGATGTCCAAAAGACGTCTTCTAATGGTCATAAATCAAGATTGGTAAGAAGTCTTTGCGCTACGTCTTTTCGTCGTCTTAGCAAAGGCGTTTATTGGACGTCACATGCAAGATGTTTATTAGACGCCCTAGACGTCTTCGAGATGAGTCTAAATGTCGTCTTACCCATGATGTCTATAAGACATCTTGTAATGGTTACAATTTCAAATTGGTTCGACGTCCTCAAATGACGTCTATTAGACGTTTCAGAGGAGACGTTCATTAGACGTTGCGTATGACGTGTCTGTTCAACGTCTATGGAAGTTTTCTTCGACAGTCATGTTAGAATTCAGTTTCTGTAAAAAAATAGGAGAAAAGGATTTCACAAGATACTTCATTTACAGAAGATGTTTTGTTACAACCTAAGAGTTCACTATCATTTTAATACGTTACCATATTAGATAAGCCGACTAAAAGGGGCAGAGACAAAATCAAGTGCAATATAAAGACAGTCTCGACGCAGACATGCTGGCAGAAGATATAAAAAGATCATACATAATCTTATATAGAAATATATGTCTATTATCTGTCATACATGTTCGTTCTTTCAACTTCTCACTAGATCAGTACGCATTTTAATTATTTCAAGTATAAATACTAAGCAGGACGAAATCCAACACTAAAGAAGGAATATGCAAGTCTCCCTTTTACTTTCGTACCTTTCAGGCCAGACTAATTGACTTTCAGATTGAGGCTTGATCTTTGTACCTAGGTATGGTATGAATGGTTCTTCAAGGGTTATTCGGCAAAAATTCACTTTTAATGCAAGTAATCAAGAATCGTATTTTGTTCATATTCCACCAAAATAGCAAAATTTATACAAAAAATGTTACATTGATCAACGTCGAAGCATTCTGTTTCTTCTTCTTAACTTCGTTCTTATAAAAATAAACGCGTCGTATCAGAATCCAACAATCTTTGTGTAGCACAAATGAGTTGCGATAAATTTAGGCGATGCCAACCCCGCTAAACAGAATTACACAATGGAACATAGCGAGCTCAGTTTAGTCTAGACCTATCATTACAACGTGCGAAAATTCCCTTTTATACACCGAAACACAACAATGAAACCACCAGAGAGATACTTTTTTTGAAGCCTGCTCGAAAAAATACCACGTTCGCTTTCATCCATGCACATGAAATTCAACCCCAGTGTTTTGAAACCAATATACCCCTTTGTTCCTAATGGAGACAAGTGGGAGGAGGAAGCTTGTACAAGCAGATGTGGTGGACATCTGCACTGATTTTTATAAAATGACCTGCAAGGAAAATAAAATCAATCCAAGAAATATCTCTTGAATGTGGGATATTGTGATCCCGTTGGAGTGCTATACAATTTTTGCCCAAGCTATTCGAAATTTGTTAGCAAACATATTAAATAGCTATTATCAAATTTCCTTAAAGCAAAAATTTGATTGGGAAAATTTGATTACGAGACATCGATATCGAAGAGAAAGTAATGTTCGTGATACCGTTACTTTCTCTTTCTCGTTCAGATATGCACAGTTAACACCTCCTCTAAGTGGGGAGGGGCATCATTGGAAGATGACATAAGCGCCAAGCATTTCTTTGGGGTGAGGAGCGTTAAGAAGGAGGGGAGCTTATTAGAATTACGTGATTTGTTAAACCTATTTGGTACGGGGAGGGGGGCGGTAAATTTATTCCCCAGTCAAACTATTTATTTTAAACACTAAACCAAAAGTGCTGAGGAGCTGCCACTTTAGGGCTTTCATTGGAATTATATTACGGACCTACAGGCCAAATTTCAAGATTACACCCCGGGGGTTCCGGAGACATGGGCAAATTCTGGAAGGGTGCTGATGGCAAAATTTGACAAAAATCGTGATTTTTGCTTGTTTTTGCTTCAATGTTAGTTTAAATACATAAAACATGTTTCTAGAGTCCCTAGGAACACTTTTGCAGAAAAATTGAATAAAAAAATTCTTTGAAATTTTGATCCGAAAATCTGAGTGACGTCACAAAATGCTCACGTCAGCAAAAAATAATGACGTCATCAGACGTTTTTTTTACGTCACGTGACGGTTGAAAGGTAACACCATGTTTGTGGTAAGTGTTATCATTATTGGTGCTGATTAAGGTAGTTTTTACCAAGTGGGGTAATTTTACATCCCCCCGTACCATGAGCGTACATCAAAAAGCCCTTACCAAATAGGGTTAAGACTAAAACACTACTTACCTAGAATGCTAATAGAGGTCTTAATTGTCTCGCTCTGTGATAGCATTTAAGGATACTGCAAAGGCTCAGATGGTGCTTCATTGAAGAGCATGCAAATTAGATTCAACAAAGTTTATAAGAAGTCGTATGATGTTCAATGCATCAATGGAGGGCACTTGCATCATATCCTGCAATTTTTTAGATAAATTAACACCTTCTGTTGGTAAACAAATGGAATATTTGAAATCTTAGTTATAATCCTTCGCACAGCTCCAAGTCCCCCTGTGCTCAATATTTTTGCACCAAACCAACTTTAAGTGAAACGTGCATGCTATACCTCCAAAGCGGCGTCGGCATTTTTCGAAATCTTTTTCCGATTAGAAGTTATGGTTCGAAACGGGAAAGATTTTGGACATTTCGTTGGAAATCACTTGATTTCAACTGAAATCGTTCATAACTTTCAATCAAATCAAAAGCAACAAAAATGCCGACATCGTTTTGTAGGGTCTGTTGAGATCTTTCGATTGATGTATAATTTGTACACTAAAAGCAAACTGGGGGCGACTTAATCACTGAAAATTTCGTTTTTTCTCATTCCTGTTTACAGCTTCGCAGCAGGTTGCAAACAGATGGTTTGTTAGAGTGCATTTTGTAAAAAGCTTGCCACCTGACCAGATTAGCACATGTCAGAAACGAAAACTTTGAAAAGCCTTTAAAATACATGTAAAGCGAGACTAAAGATTATCAACTGTTATGACTTCTGAGGGTTTGCAGTATCCTTAACCCTATTCCGTATAAGGGGGGGTTGATTCCGCCCTCCCCCCTCGGGTTCTCGGAAAATATCTCAAAAACAGCAAAAGCCTACGACTTTCTTTTTTTACGCTTCTAGTTATAGGAGTTTATGCATATCTTCGCCAAATTCGTTGCAATTTGGTTCACCCGTTCACGAGATATCGGCCTTTTGTTACGTGACATGCGACTAATTTTCTGCATTTTCAACACATAAACTCCATAAAATAGCTGAAAATGAAGACGTTTGGGAACTTAATGCCTATTTCTAGTCATTTAAAGCCCATTGGAATGTAACACTAGCAAAATCCAATTTAAAATAATTAATTATGCAAATGTTTGAAATTTGGCATAATTACGCACCCACTACTAATTATGATGACGTCACTGAATAATTAATGAGGCGGCGTAAATTATGATGACGTCAAATTGTCCATTACATGTTCATTCTATACCAAGTTTGGTGGTCATAGCTATAGCCAATCCGGAAATACTTGAGGGAGGGCGGAATCAACGCCCCCCCATACATGCAAAGGCCAAACTGATCCCATACGGAAAAGGGTTAAGTTGCTACTCTCGGGGCCCTAATAAACGTAGAGGCTAATATAAATACACAGGACGGAAAATCAAGTGAAAATTAATAAACATACAAGCTGAAATAAACGTACAGGGAAAAACGGGCAAATTTTGAGATATTACCAAGGTTTTGTTTTCTAAGGTTATAATACGGAACAAAATAACAGAAATCCTTTCAATAAGTATCAAATTAGCTACGCAGTAAATGCTATTAACTCTATTTGCACTGGGCCCTTGGACAGTACATTCGTAACTGGGGGAGGAAGGCATAACTACCGCCCTTACCTCAATTCCTGAAGAAAGCATGGTGAAAGCGTGAAATTTCAGATCAAGGTGCAGAAACATGTGTACTTTTAGAAAATGTTATAAGAGTTTGCTAAAAAGTTTGAAAATATCCAGCTATGTATGCAAATTTCAAAAAATTGCCCAAAATTTCATCGGATCATAAAATCTGAATCACTAAAGCTTTTTTCTTCAAACTTGGTTTAAATTTCTCTAAATAATGATTACTTTCTATTAGCATGGGCTATTCACGCATTTTTTGACATCTTGATAGCGTTTTTGGCAACGGCAAAGTTTGGCTAAAAGCTGGTCGAGGTACCTGTCAAAATGTCACCAACTTTTAGCCCTTAAGCTCTTTTCGTTCAGGATTTATGGCAAAACTTTGCCAGGGGGGTAATTTTACCCCCCCCCCCCCCTTCCCCAATGCAAATAGGGTATAGAATTGCCTGCAAAGTATCAAACTACCGTAATGCCTCGAATAGGTGGGCGCTTTCTCGAGGGGGTGCTTATTTAAAAAACAGATTACTATAATTTAAAAAAGCAAAAAGTTCCCATGTTCTTATGATGAAAACGATAAAAGTAGGAATAAAGGCAATCAATTACAGTCAAATATTCCAACTAGCGCTGGTTTCTGAAGATTTGAGGATGGGTACCCATTCGAAGGGTGGGCGCTTATTCAATATTTTTACTTCTAGGATGGGCGCTTATTTGAGAGGACGCTTATTCGAGGTATTACGGTATTAGGAGATGATCTTTTAACAACACTTTGATTACATACACAACATACAGGGTGGTAACTCAAACATTAAAGGAAAGAAGAAGAATAAAGGAGTATTTCGCATTAAGAAAAATTAGACACGAATCGAATGGGTAAAATTCTGCAGTTCAGAGTAAGTCAGAATTTGGTTTATTGGAAAGTTAATTCGAATCACTTGATCAAAATACTTTTTACCTTTGTATTGTACACATTGGTATGCACTCCACCACAATAATTCTTAATTAAACATGTTATTTTGAACACCATATTTTAGACAGTATGACTGAAGATTATTCCTCAAGCTGATCTGAACTGAATCTTGCACCTACTGCAACTCATCAAGAAAGGAAAAAAGACATAATGATCTGGATACTACGTACTTCTTAGAAACTAACACAGTCCTGGTATTTTCCAAGCTACAAATCCACCCAAATCAACCATCTTTTTCCCTAGCTGGGGGTACACAAAATATATAAGTGTTTGAGTACTACGGAACAAACAAACGGAAGATGTAAATAAAATCATCAAATAAAGTCTTGGTTCGCGTCAGAGTGATGAACTTTGACACCAACATAGTTATGGACCACTCAAATGAATAAATCATCATCATCAGCAGCAGCTTCGTAGCATTATCCAATCTCCCTATGTAAGTAAACCACTCAGTAAATGAAACAAAATTCAAGAGAAGTAGCCTCTATGGAAATTCAAGACTACTTTATTACATGAAAATTTCACGGCATGAAAATTTTGCGGTTTCGCGGTTGAGTTCAAAAAACTGCGAATTTAAAATGCCAAATTGTATTTGGGCCTTCGCAGGTGAGCCAAGCGGCGAAAATTCTACATTTGGCTTGAAAAACGTTTCGCGAATAGGTGCTTTTACGGGAAAGACAAAGTATAACAAAGCATTTTATAGTTGAGCTTTCTCCAGTTTTATGTCGAATAAGTAAAACAAATTGAGTTTTGAGGAAAGTCAAATGGTGAGAATTCCAAATATGTCGAGGGAGAAGGCTTTCCGGAATGAGCCTTTTTTAAATTTTTGAGGGGAAAACTCTCGCGGAATGGGACATTTGAAATATGTCGCGAAGTTTCGTGAATTGAGCCGAAAATTCGAGAAAGTTTCTTAGCCCTATCTCAGGCGGAGGAGGGGGGCTTTTTGCCCCACACCCTGTCAGATATCCTAAAACAACTTCTTTTGGCAACGATTTGGTTGCCAAGCTTTGCAGTACCCTCACAGAATTTATTGATACGTATTTTGACCAAGTTGGAAAAATTTTTAGTTGACGGGTCACGTGATTTGGGCCAATTTTCAAAAGAGGGTTGGAAATCCCTGAAAATCTAAAACTCGAAAAAAAACACATTAAACTTTAGGAATATTGTTTTACTGCCAAAAATACAATGCAAAAGTATAAGACGAACCAACTAAAACAATTGTCAGCGAATTTGACCCAAATTTTGGGTTTTTAAGGGCAAATACCTCATTTTGAGCCAAGTCGGTCAAAACACGGGCTGTTTTACACGTGGTTACTCATGACGTGATATCCAAAGAAGCCTGGGGAGGGAAACAATTCTACCTAATTTTTTGGTGTCTTTTAGAGTAAAGGGAACTCACTACCAAGTTTTAGCTTCATAGGTACTCTAGAATAGAAATTAGGACGCGGGATCCAAAAAGCCTCCCCTCCGCTTCTCATAGCTCCAAACAAGTCCGCCTGAGATAGGGTTAACAGTTCTTACCCATCACTAAATCTCCATCTTTGCTTCATCTTATTTCGACCCCCCCCCCACCAACCCCTTTACAAATGGGGGTAGCCACGTCTGAAAAATGACGTGAATGGGGGTAGAAGCATTTGACCATATGAATGGGGGGTGTGCGGGTAAAGCTGAATGGGGAGGAGGAGTTTATAAATGTGGGAGTTCTCACATATTCTTTGAACATAATGTCAACAAACACCAAACTGATGTTATTTACTAATATGAGTGTTGTTAAAATTACTAGTGGTATCAAAATGATAGGAGGAATACTAATATAACTTTCTTCTGATAACAATCGATCTATTCTGAGGTATTTTGTTCGTCCCTGTTACATTCACAAACTTCTCTACATTCTACACAACCGCTCTATTCCTTGTTTGCAAACCAACTTACAGGAATATTTCCTCACTCGAATATCGCTACATGACAATTGACTACACTTAACAAATCACTTAAGACATGTATACAGGAATGCACGGACGCTACGAAAACAATCACGCATCAAAGTGTTGTGTATGGAAGAACTGTGCTTAGCATTCCATGAGAATCCGTGGTGAATATATGTAGGACCACCATTCTTCTTGAAGATGGAGCTGGTCGAGTACGGCCACGCTCGTAGTATGGTAGGGGTCAAGTATTCCCCGTATTGGATATCAATAGTATGGTGTAGTACAGAACGGTTTTTAAATGAGAAAAGATAGATCGGCTCTTGTACATCTTGCGTATTTCTCGGACTCGGTCACAACAAAAGGCATGAATTGCTTGGATACAAACAACAAAATATAAGACGCAGAATAACTTGATACTGTGACATCCACCCCTCCTTATTAAAAAGTCCTCCTGGACTTTACCACGTTATGAGATATATCATTACAGTCTATTTCTTAAACCTATCTAGGCCGGGCTACTTTGACTAACAATGGGCAGGGAGGTGGATAAAATCGTAATCCCATCGTAAAATCTATTATAGAGATGCTAACAGCATGAAATGTGGTACACGTTTAGTTTAGTTCTATTATAGTTGAACTACATCAAAAAAGGTGATTGACCACCTGCTCAATCTTGCTGACGTCAGCATATTGAATAGGTGATTGCACAGTGCTATAATTTCCCGATTTTTCGAAAATCTGGCTAAAAACAGCAAAACGAGGAAAAAAATTAACTCAAACACCTATTATGCCTTTTAATCTAAGGAATAGCTTCCATACTAATCATTTTAACCTATTTTATCGCAGAAAATAGTAAGCAAATTGATATTTTAGCGTTCGATAAATTACCCACAATTCCCAGTCAGAGAGACAAAAGATGCTGACCTCATCAGATTTTACGTTGCAAAAAATTTGTTTCGATGAAATTCGATAGACAACTAAATTTTGTGAAAAGTCATGAAATATGAGCGAAAGATTTTTTACCGTTCAGAAGATATTCAGCATTGTCTCCAAGTGGGAGATGATTCATCCCCCCCCCGGCCGAGATAGTGTTAAGTTGCTTTCATTGCTTCAGCAATATCAATACTTGGGTGATTCAAGTCACTAGTTTAAATTTGCGATTTCGATGAGTCACAATGCGGTGTGCAAAACTTCACGTAGAACTTCAAATCACTTGTACTCAGCACGCGGACCGTTGAGTGACTATTCACATCGAGGCGTGTCGATGCAGGATATCATAATATTCATCGAATTGCTTATAATACTGGATACAGATTCCAAAAATCTTTGCGATGCTTGACGGATCATTTGAGTAATGCAGGTCAGTTATCGACCACAAACATTGGCATAGATTCGCAATGTTGAAGTGCATGACTTCGCACTATTAGTGCGCGAACAAAGACGGATGTTAGATACTGGTATTAGCAGTAGATTTTCAAGATTCCCATCTGATTGCAAGGCTAGATCGAACTTGAAAAAGCTAGTAGACGACTGGAACAGGGATGCGGCTGATGAATTGCTTCTCCTTCTGCGCACGTAGAATCGGCTTCTCAAGCCATTTAATGCGTGCATCAAGAGAATCCTGGTTGGTGCGATGCCACTTGAGCACCAGGCTGTTTGCTACTCAGCCCAGCAATAATCGTGGTATTACTTTGACGTTGTTATTGTCTGGTTTTAAGTTCACCGTGTGTGATGTAACTTTAGGG
>JAOBRC010227133.1:0-13332 GCA_027575255.1 Scolionema suvaense | reverse complement strand
CATGCTAGCAAGAGGAAATACAGGGAACGACAAGTATAGCACAGAGCAGCAACAGTTAGCCGCACAGACTAGCAGCCTTGTCGGGTAGTACGTAATATAGAGGCACAGGTAGATTTCACCCATACCCCTTACAAAAAACTTGATAGAGATCAAGAAAAACAGCGCACAATATTTTTTTGGGGGGATTTTTTTTTGCGTGGATTAATTTTTGCGAATTTTGCGATTTTTCGCTAAATTTGCAAAATTAAAGTTTCAACCTGACTTTAAGCAAGCACAGCTACTTTTTCCATCATAATCAAAAACAATATGCTCGGTTTCGTTCTTTCTGTCCGTCTGCATGATAATAAATTCCTCCTTGTCTTTCGTTGGGGGCACATTTGATCCCTGATTCAGAAAAATTCATCCACGCAAAACGCCCCAAAAAATTGGACTCGCAAAAATAAATCCACGCAAAAATTTATCCCCCTAAGGTAATTTCAGGACTGAAAATGTCCTTGGTGTATTACATTTGCAAGGTATAGGTGATCATTGATATGGCAGTCATCAGTTCTGATCGAAAATGCTCAAATAGCTGTGAGAAAAAAATGAGATCTCCAGATCTAGGATGTAAATAATAACGTCAACTTTGTTTTAAATGATTGTCCACCAGCACTGCGAATAAGTCAACAAAAGCGAAAGCCCTTCAGACTGCGCAACGAAATTTTGCACGAGAAAAACACGTATCAGGTGGATTCCACACATCCTCGCCATACTCTTGAGAATTAAAAAGCAGTTAGTCAATGCAACTATCAGATATCTCAACAAGGCCCGAAGCATTTACAATGGGTAGAGGACAGCTTTTTACGGATTTTGATGATCTGTATACCACACACGTTTACCATACATTCGTAATTCCCACTTGTCCAATTTCATCACAAGGATCAAAATCCTTTCCACAGGCACCCAAGAGCTATTCCTCGCTCATGTTACTAGCTTCCGATCTACTGAAAAAAAGTCTTAGAACATTTCAGCAGAAACCCTTCTCTCATTACTGATGCAGTATTGAAAATTTCCAACATCTGAAAGTACTTTGATGATCATTATCCTGTGCGCTATTTACGACTACAATTCTAGTCACCTTGTCAAATCTTTGATACAGCCTACCATGCCATTAAAATTTTGACGACCTTCCCCCGGAGATTTTACCTTTACAGAATATTTTCCTGGACGAAAATATATCTTGAGTCAAAATAGATCAAACTAGTGAGATAGACTCTTAAAATCTTTAGATCTTTAGACCCATACTACCCTTCCCATACAGACAACTTGCAGTGGCATTCAAACATCCGGTCTTATTACTTCTTATGAAATTGCCATGTTCTAGGTCTATTCCTTCATTGGAGCAAAAGCATTCGATACGTTCGTCATGAGTTTGATCATCGGCAACACCATCCTTCTCATGGTCGGCTTCTACGATCAGCCGGCAGAGTACGGCAAATGGTTGGATAGTCTGAACGAATGGTTCAACTATCTCTTCACCATGGAACTTTTACTAAAGCTACTAGCGTTTGGTTTCGACTATTTCAAAGATGGATGGAATGTATTTGACTTTATAATCGTGGCAGGTAGCTGGGGAGATTTCGTGATTGCACGGACAATGAAGAAAGAAGATTTGCCAGTCGATCCGAGTATGTTACGACTGTTTCGTGCAGCACGGTTAGTGAAGTTACTAAACAGGAATAAATCATTGAAAGTTCTTCTCTTCACATTTATCCAATCCTTCAAAGCTCTACCATACGTCGGAGCATTGATTTTCCTTCTCTTCTTTGTGTATTCTATACTCGGCATGCATTTATTCGGGCATATTGATTTGAACCAGGACGACGAACCATGGAGTTTAATAAATCGACACAATCATTTCCGCAGCTTCTTCGCGTCTTTTCAAGTTCTCTTCCGATGTATGACAGGAGAGAATTGGCCAAACGTTATGATGGCGTGTAGTGACCCAGCCTTATGCGATCCCAACATTCACGGCAAGAAAGAAGGTGAACTATGTGGCAGTGTTGTTGCTTGGCCCTACTTCATTTCATTTGTCTTCAACTGCTCCTTTCTGATGTTGAATCTGTTCGTCGCAGTCATCATGGATAACTTTGCTTTCCTCTGCCAAGACGAAAGCATCCTCGGGCCGCATCATCTTGATGACTTCTTGCAAGCGTGGTCGGAGTATGATCCAAGAGGTCGCGGCTACATCCGCCATTATGAATTGTGTCAACTGTTGAGGCAGCTTTCGCCTCCATTGGGGCTTGGCGAGAAATGCCCGAAAATTGCAATCTACAGACGATTGATTCGTATGAATATGATAATGCGTGAAGATGCAACTATTAACTTCAATGCAACTTTGTTTCACCTCTGCCGCACGTCCTCACTTCAGATCTGCATGGAAAACAACAACCTACGTGCCAACGATGTTGAGCAACGCAAACTCCTCAAACGACTGTGGCCGAACATCACACAATTTACTATAGACGTGGTACTGCCCAAAAAACGAGGTGAAGATGGGAAGCGAACATGCGGTCGAATCTATACAGCAAAGGTTTTCTATGAAAAATACAAACATCTGAAAAAGCAAGCCAGCCAAGCGAATCAGAATAAAGAAAAGCCTTTCAAATTAAAATTCCGAAGAAAATCTTTGGCACCCAATGCTCGCAAACCAAGGGCGAGCATAGAAGCAAAGGAAGCAGCCTTAGCGCATTTTGCTCCGGAAAATATGAAGCCAAAACCAGATGATGCGAGTGCTAGCACAGCAGCAAATAATGAACAGACGAAGATGGAAATGGGAAACGATAATCCAGCAGCAAAAACTATTCGTGAGGAGGAGGAGGACTGGTGCTAACTAAAAATATCGTTCAAGATTGCACATAATCACAATATGTTTCAGAGATAGATCAAGACAAAGATGGGCAAGAATCTCTCAAAATCAATTGGACAAGTCAATTATTGAGTCATCTATGTACATATAAGATTTCTTTCTACTGCATAATAGGCTTAAGTAATAGATGTCTTGTTCTTCTTTGTTCGTATGATTTCCGGAAGTTTTGTAGATTACCATCAAATGATCCATCTCGTGCCACCCATAGAAATGTTTGTAGAACGGACATTTTAAAAGAACGAGGAAAGAATTCTTCGTTGGCTGTCTGTAATTTGGGGGTTCCGCCGTTCTTGATTTTAGGAGTACTCTAAGGTACTTAACAGAAAGAGGGTCTTAATAGTAGATGGGTCGGAAAATTTACAAAAAAAAGAATTAGGGGCAGGGGGGGGGGTGTGTCGGAAATATTGAAAATGCGAATATCATTTATACGGTCGAAAAAACTTGGTCCGAGATAAGAAAACACGATATCAACATAAACTGCATAGTTATGAACACTTTTTTCCACAAAATAAAGCATCTAAACACAAAAACGTGTCTATTCTAAGAATCAGAAGAACTCTGAAATTTCCCCCCTGTGGTGGAAAAAGTGAGAGGTGCAAGACAGGGGGGAGGGGGGGGCCAGAATAAGGTCCCGGAGGGGGGGGGGCTGGAAAAAATTCTAAAAATTGACAAGGGTCACCCCTTCTATTATGTACCATAGGTGTATAACATTCACCTGCCTCTTTTGACATCTGATGAGAAGCGACAGATACTTCCTAGAGCAATAACCAAGTTGAGCTATGACACGTGGTTCATTACATAACTACAAGAGCTATTAAGGTTCACACTTATAATTAGAAAAGAATTAAGAACAGATATTCAAAAATTTGTCAAAACTAAAAAATAAAACATTTGGATTTGAATGGTCACGTCCGAGTTGAACAACAGTTTTCCCAGATATGAAATGACCCATACAAGAAATACTAATGCCGTCCAATTTCACACCAGGTACTGCACAAAATTCATGAACAGATTTCAATATATTCTTGAACACAGGGACGGCGCCACGGATTTAAATGTGGGCCTGACGACGTAAGACAGTGAACTGATAAGTCAATGTAATAAAAAAATCTTTAAATGCCGAAAAATACAGAAAAGAAATTCATTTACCGCATAGTTCATAAGCGACAAGAGATTTATGAGCTACGACATGCAACACGAATGGCTCTATTGTCTACGGCAAATATTCATCAGCATGCTAAAACCCTGAAAAATGTGTACGCCAGATATTAAGCAAAATGCGTTTGTGGCGGATGGATCAACATGTGAAATTTTACAGGACTCTTACATCAAAGACAGCAAAGCGCAAATTTTTCATGATATTTACTGTTACAGTTATGAATAAAGTACTGTTCATTTACTGGGCCTAAAAATGAGCCACTGCTGCACTTAAAACATAACTATATACACTAAAAATACATTTAAAAAAAAGCAAACAAAAGACAACCATCATACCATTGACTCGGGGATCGATTTTCCCATCACGTCTATACCTTAGAAATGCTTCAGCTATAGCATCATTGTTTGACGTCATCTTACTCTTCTGTACTTGTTCAATAAATAGCCGGCTGATGCATCAGAAACTCATTCTCTGAGATGCCATTAATTAAACAATCATGCAATATCAGCATTATGAAACTAGTAAATAGAAGTGACAACAAGGTAGCAAATCTAACAGAACAACTAAATATTTGTGAAAGAAAACAGCAGGATTCTTTAACTTGCGATAGTTACTCATACCATAAATCATGTCTCTGATACCACTTCAAATCCCCTCCAAAACATTCTTGTAACTACAGTGAAACTTCAGTTAGTTGAAAAACGTTAATAGTTTGGTATCATAAACACTTATGCCAATTAGTCTCATAACATACAGTGTATTACATGAGCAAGACAGCATGATTGTCAACTGAGGGCATGCCCGATTAGGATTTCACAGAGACTAGAATAATCTCTCACATTTTTTCACATTTTGCCGTAGGAAAATAAATTCGTTGGCCAAAAACAAGGATTTTTTGCAAAGGATTCTTGGAAAGACTAGTGTTATTGACTAATACTTCCACTCATAGCATGCATCAGTTGTTGACAATATAGGGAGACAACAAGAGGGTTGATATAGTTAGTACAGTGAGGGACAAGTCTAGTCTAAGTTTTATTATCCTGATCGAAAATTATGTCAGACATAAAAGGATGTAAAAAAACTAAATCTAAACGATTATTCATAAAAAAAAACATTTACAACCAAAAATAATATAATAATGTTCCTTAGAAACGACTAACTTCTTGGGTAGTATTCGTAATGACCAATAAGACTTCAAATACATCTTGGAATAGAAAGCTCAAATGAGTAACATCATCTTAAAACAGATCTACTGCATGATGGAAACCACAGAATGCCAATCTAACTGACCAGATTACACCTGCCAATGAAGCAAGCAAATATTTTCATGGATGCCCTAGCATTTGAAAATCAATACCATCATTCGTACAGCATAGATATATGAGAGGCAGTATCACAGATCCAATTCGTCATTTCACAACAAAATTCCTCATAATTCTGAATACTTACATTGAGGCAACATCAAATCAGATATTTTTGCTTTTGTCACCGCAGACATATGGCAATAAATTTCAACTTCAACAACCGCAAATGGCAAATGACAGGCATCTTACTAACCAGCTATCCTGAGCATGGCAACTGGATCAAAAGGGGAAAAGGGGTTCCTTAGGGTGGAAAGCGAAATACAGACTTGAAATGTCAAGAAAACAGAAAATACAAATCATGTGTGAGGTCCGAAGCAAATACCAATAAAACATGGCAGAAACAGGCAAAATACTGTTCGCTAGATACAAGGTCGGAAAGGCACAAACAGCTTGAAAATAGAAATGGGAAATTGCTGAAATTACCTGAGACGAACAGAAAATATCAAACCTCATAGCATCATGTGACCGCCCACTCCCCCCACCAGTTTAAGCATAATTTCTATGTGAATATAAATGTTAAAGATGAGCAACAAAAAAAGGATGTTAAAAAAAACTGCAGCCAATACAAATCCGGAGATTTCAACCATCTGAGACAAATGTTTGTTTTGATGCAGGACAAGACAATAAATTTTATTGTTTGTTTGCATACAGACACCTTACACAGAAACGAATTACAAGGATGGGTACTACTTGCCTACTACAGAATACTGACTGAATTAACACAGTTAAAAAGTAAGCCATGAACTTGAAGTCAGAAAATAACAACATTTGAGTAAGAATTGGTAATAATACGTTGAACAATTGTCAATACCATAACATGTGACCACAGACAACATACGAACATAGCAAAGCAGATACCACGTTCACATACAATTACACAACAACACCATGACATACAACAATAAACTTCAAGAGACCATTATCAACCTCACAAGGCATGCATTCAACAAAATTTTATCTTCAATAATCCACTAAGGACAAAGATTAAAAAACATCAAGAGATAATTATGCGCTAAGCTCCGAGAACAAGAACACTGTCTGTAGCGATACCAAGTATTACGTGCTTGGGGAGGTCAATCAAAATCGAAAAACCTGACGCAGGGTCATACACTAAGTTTTCCCCACATACGACGAGCACTTGAAATTGTCCCAAACCTAAGATACAAAAATACAGTAAACTTTGATTACACTTAAGTATTACATTTCCTCTGTCAAACTAATTTCAAAGCCTTTATCGTCCACTTTCTACGACTGAAAATTTTAACATAGCATTGATGAAGTTCCAAAAAATCCTTATCCCTTCATTTACTGGGTGTTGTGGGGTGTGTGGATTCAACCCCCTTCCTCATTGACTGGTTTCTGGATGGCAATTTTTCTCTAGGGACCCAACGGGTCCCTTTCTAGTCTACTTTGTCCAAAATTTATCTGCTTTTCAGAAAAACTTTACTTCAAGGCCCTCCGATTACTAGTTTTTGCACAATCGCAAAATTTTGGACTGTGATTAGAAATTTTCCTGGCCAAACCCTTATAGCTGCTTCGTATAAATCGAACATAGAAAAAGTTCTTACGCCGAAATGGGAACCAGACTTTAGGGCGTGGTCTTCAGGACGTGTCCCAGTGGGTGGATTCCCCTCCCTCTTAGTCACTGTACCTCTCCAAAAAGCCCAGGAAATGAAGGGTGCTGCTCCGGTACCTGCATACAACAAATCTCTCAAATTCAGAATAAGATTCCCATATACACATTAATTTTCTATGCCGAATGTAGAGCGATGATACTATAATCTACCTGAATAAGAAACCCAAAAGTCACAATCCTCTATAGTATAAAGTCCTATAGCGCACTGTCAGTTCTTTGGGAGCACAGCAAACACTTTTTGAGTTGAAGATTGGAGAGGTACAAATGCATTAAAACAAAAAAAATGTATAAAGAACCTGCAAGCAGAGCATTCAATTACACAGAATTCAATTACACTCACTGCAAAACAAAGAAAATCATGCGAAACAAAAACATATTTAAACATACACAGTTGTCACAAAGATAGCCAGAAGAACAGGAAGACTAAAAATTGGTATACAAATTAGACTATGATGGTCATTTAATGACATTTTCCTTCAATTTCTAAAAAGCAATTTATGCTGGTTTATCAAAGCAAGAAGAACAAAGTAAGGATATTTTTAAAGAAACGTTTTAAGCAAGAAACATAACCTGAAGTGAGTTAGCATCTGATATATGAGTACAAAAATCTAGAATAACATTTTGCCTCGGAAGTTCAACATAAACGCTTGCTTACGAACAGATCTACTGCCCCGCTCAGCTGAGTGACCTTACGTGGCCAAAACATACAAAGCATACATGCATGCAAAACAATAACCCTGTAAAGTGAAGTTAAGACAGACAAAACAAACGGAAAAATTCTATCTTAAAGCAAACAGCCATATATTATGGCAAGCCAACTTTTATAGCATCAGTTAACATCAGTGAAGAAAGACGAATATGATCTTGCAAGCAAGCCACAAAAACCTAAGTGTTGTCAAATAAAACATCTGCTCAATAGCATAAAACTTTAAAGTGAAACAAGAATACCCCCTTTTTCTTCATACAGGTACAAATCTCAACTCTGCCCCCAAAAATTAGAAAAGCCAAAGAACAACTCAAAGCTGATTCCCAGCTCCTGCATAACATTTAAAAAAACAAGGTGCTTGTGTTCAAATGTTAACCATTGTCTTGATATAACTTGTAAAAAGATTTGTGCTTCCAAAGTCGACAGAGGATCAAACTAAAAATTACAGTCCCTGTTGACTGCTTTGATATGGAAAATTGATTGTCTCTGAACGTTTTTTTTTTCATCTTTCAAAAACAAAATCAATTCCAGATAAAGTTGGTTATAATTCTTAATCATTTGCTCCATAAACGTTGTACCCGTACGTAAAACTTGTGAAAGAGAACATTATGTTGTTCAAGGTGAACTAAAGCAAAGTACTTCATAAGTGATGTGTTCCACTTTTGTTATTGACAGTGTATAACGTCCAAGAAGCACAATCAGTAAAAGCAGATTCGAATATATCAAATTCACTGGATCAACAATCATTTGCAATAGCTATGTTGAGTTTCACATAAGTTCATACAATACAACACAACATAACAGAACATGACACAAAAAACAATTTCAACAAATGCAACACAGATTAAAAATAAACAGCATGTATGCATGCAAAGCAGATTACAGATACAGCATATTTATAAAAACATGTCAATACTTCAAATCCATTATCACTATATAAGCAAACACATATTATAGCCAATTCTAGAAAAGTTAACAGGGATCAGAAATTTTACGTTGCAAAAAAGGAGACATTTTCATCGGCAGCCCCTATTTAAGAGATACTTCACAGATAACCCTCAAAAATGGATGAAATTCAAATGAGCCATAAACAGTCATATGAGGCACCAGAATGCCAGACAGTTGCGAGCTTGTAAAATAAATTTACTAGTTTTTGCTTATCAGCATCCTCACAATAACTGAGTCATACATCAATTTTCTTAACATCAGATGCTTTTTATTTGGCAATATACAACAGATGCTATACTCACTTACGAATATCGATGCCAAAGAGCATTTCAGACTAAATCTGACCAATTCGTATAAGAAGCTGTGCATGGCATGAGTTACACTAGGAACATTGGCATGCAGAGAGTAGCATTCCACAACAAAATATTTTCATTATATTCTATGGAGGACAGCGCCTATATAACTTGAGAAGCTGCAGAGCTCTTATCGTCTGTCACACAACCTGCTTCACAAACCAAGCACAATGCGCTTCAATTGTTTGCAGAGAGCTTGCTTCGAGCCATAGGCCGTGAGCAGGCTACTGACACATAGAGCATGTATGTTTCCCAGAACAAATCAAGCTTGTGGACCACGAACAACTCAACTATGAGTCATCATGTGGCGCTATACACAAGAGTATTAAGATACCACAGCACGCCCATGCAACCCACAAAAATAACAGCCATGCCTACCGCATTCATATCAAGACTACTTAATGTATATGACATACAGGAACTAGTGGTCGCTAAAGGTGGGTGACGATCCACCAAAATTCCCAAAACATGGTCCTACCATTTGTCTCATTATGCATAAAAGTAGCTAAAAGTAACAACAGAGGCACGCTTTCAAACTGGAAAGCAATCTATAATCTATCTCCAGCAATCTATACTTAAATTGCACCCAAATTTTGCCAGCTTGTAGACTAAAAGGTAGTCACTACCATGAGGCATCATTAACCCTTAGACACCGCAATCTCTGAAAAAATGACCTGGTATTTTTTGTCATTTTGCTAAGTTTGAAATGCCATAAGTTCTGAACCATAGTATATAGAGCAGCAAGCTTGGTGCCAACCGATGCATAATTGCCTGTTCTTTCAAAAAACCCTCTATTTCGACCATTCATTTTCAACAGGTGGGCCTCTATGGCGCGCCAAAGGTGACACAGTATCCAGAACGCCAAAAGGCGTCGTTCAGGCTGAAAGGGTTAACAGCAAGGCCCTGAGCAGGTTCTGCAGCCTGCTGCCAGCCAAAATGTTTCTATAACTTGGTTTTAGGATGCTTTCGTCAGAAAATCCTCTTTGGTAGTGTTTACCGTCGAATATAGGTCAGGTTGGTGTTTTGTTAACCCTTAAACTCCGCAATTTCTGAAAAACTGACCTGGTATTTTTTGTTATTTTTGCTAAGTTTGAAATGCCATAACTTCTGAACCATAGAATGTAGAGCAGCAAGCTTGGTGCCTATCGATGCATAATTGTCTGTTCTTTCAAAAAACCCTCTATTTCGAACTTTCATTTTCAACAGGTGGGCCTCTATGGCGTGCCAAAGGTGACACAGTATCCAGAATGCCAAAAGGCGCCATTCAGGTTCAAAGAGTTAAACATGGGTCAATTTTCAAGTTTGGCGCTGCAGATCCCCATCACTTCACAAGTCGAGTACAACCCATGAACAAGAGTTTTCTCTGAATTGACATGCGTGCCACAAACATATCTACTATTGCTATGAAGTTTCACATAACCAATTACAAATAAATAACAAACGAGTTGTGGAATATTTCCAAAAATCGCTTCAAATGATAGTTTTTACCCCCCCCCCCCCTTAAAAAAAGTGTTTCAATCATTTTCAGATATGACACATGGTCCAAAGCCAAAGCTACAAAGCAATTCTTTTCAGATACAAAACACATCCATCTGAGAAAAATCAATCAAAATATTCGACACCAAGTGATAAAGCCAAATGTTTCGAAAAAAATTTTGTTTAAATCAAAAGTGGTCACTTTTGTTCCATAAGGTTTTTAAACTTTTTAGATATTTTCCAATATGCTTATCACTTCTCTGTAATTATAGTTGTGTGAAACTGAAGACAACTGGTCTTCATAGATGCATCGACCTCCCCAAAAGTGGGAGTCCAAATATGCTTCAGACTGATTTTCATAGCCCAGTTCTGGAGTCAAGCGGTTATCTATGTAAATAAAAGCTTCTTCGAATACCATTGAAGAGCATATGCATAACAAACTACGGGATAAAGTAGCAATGACAACAGTAGGAAAAAGTATAAAACTTACTAGATGGGACATAGATCTGAAAATAATACCTACCTAACATACTGGTGATTGAACTGTCAAATAAGACGGGTACTTTTAGCTATGATCGGGAGTTGGGATCTGGTGGGGTTAAGCTGCATTGGTCGTTATCATAATTATGACGCACGGTAAAGTCTTGGTGAAGACCCCTACATAGAATACGCCCGCAACCCCTGCAAAAACATTTCTGACATTTTTGGAAGCATCATTCAAAAGAAATAGTTAAATCAGAACAAAAACCTTTCAGAATCAACAAAAATTGCAATACTTAATTGAAAGAATAGCTAATCTGTTCCTTCATTGTTTTTTCACATTTGATCCATTCAGAGTGCTACAAAAATGCTTCTATAAAGAGTCAAATCATCCGCATACTATTCAATATCAGAGAGGGCTTCAAGTGAATAATGAAACCCCTCTCTTCGAACAAATCCCCGTCATGTAAGCCCCACCGTCGAATCAATTTCTGACAAATAAGCCTCTGGCAACTTTATTGAGTCATTGAACTATGCGTGTTCGATGAAAAATTTGACCAAGTGGTTAAATCTCAACAACTTTATGCAGCAAGCAAAGTCACATTGTAAGAATTATACATACCAACTGGAGTCAACCAATCCCAAAAACAGGGGTAACCAATACTTGGCCAAAGAAAAGTCACACAAATAAAAACATGTTGCATAGATGAAACATCATCCGAACGCCAATATTGTAGCAAATATATGCCTATAGTAGCTGTCAAGTGATACAAAACCCATTAAAAATATATTCAATTCAATGAAAATAATTCCTAGCGACACATTCATACATCATGGGACATACTGTCTCTTCAGAGATATGACCCTGGCCATACCCTGAAACAACTCTGCTTGCACAGGTCCATACTCTACAACCTCACCGTCGACGGCAATATAGCCTACACGATCCATGCTTGGTTCCAATCTAAATGCTGTAATTTCTGCTTCGTTCAAGTCAGGATGGCTAAGATGCCCACCACTTTCAAGAGACAAAAACAAGTTGAGCATCTTTCTCCGGGAAACACCCTTATGAATAAACTGGGCACTCATGCAGCCAGCACCAAGGGGCTGGCAAGGAACAGGGAACAAATCATAGCCAATATGTGATACAGTAGTCAAGAATATGGTAATAAATTCACTGTCGATTGTAACCCAAGTATCAGGTAATGGTGTATCTAGGGTAGGAAGCTGTTGTGGAGGCCCGTAGACAGGAGTTCCAGTACTTGTAGAAACATTAGCCATAGGTTCCACAGGAACATCATTCAAGCTTGATGCAGCTCGATCTAACTTAACAACAGCTGGTTCGGAAATTTCACCGACAGTATACCGCCGTTCTGTATGATCACTGGCAGAGGAGTCTAAATTATGAAGCACTTTCTCTGCCAAATCCTCTGCAACACGATCATCATTCGACGAAGCAGAAGAAAATGCACCATCGCCACCAGAGCTACTATTTGACTTCTCTTCCTGCCTGTGCTTGTTTACCAGTTTATCCATGGAAACTCTATCAGCCGGTCTCCGCTTACCAGCCGGTGCTGGCAAATAAGAAAACTTCCCTTTGTAAGAGCGGAGACCAATGATGCGTTGAATTGCACCAAGTGTGAATCGGGCATCGCCTAGGGCACGATATCTCTCGGATTCAATATCAACATCAGATACTATACCCCACGTAACACCAAGGAATCCATACAACTTCCGTTTGGGGGTGTCCAATCTAAACATATCCAATGGCTTTGGTTGACCTCGTAGCAGAATGTACGCAGCACTGGATAGAAGCCCAAGCTGTTCCCTATCAAAAAGGGCATCAAAAATTACTCACATAAATCCTGCTTGCCGGTAGCCTTAGAGCAAGACCCTTCACGATTTTGATCATTGTGTGGGTCTTAGCATTAGAGTGCAATTTGCTGTCCAACTGTTTACTCATTATTCTCCGCAAAACGGGATATTCAGTTAACAAGGTGCATTATCTGCAAAATTTTCTAATGCTCACCCAATCAGTAAACTCTGGCTGATATTATGCATTAATTTTTGCATGTGTCAGTATTCACATGATCAGTTAACAACAGAGCATGGAGCGGGACGGCAAAGCAAGCTCTGATGCAAAGAACCAACACAATCTCTTACGTTGGGTCTTGTACGAAGGCTAGCTTGCTGGGAAAAAAAGGCTGTCCATCACATAATTCTGTAAAAACAGACTAAACTCTCAGATTTGAATTATTGCAATAACATAAATTGATCGTCAGGACATGAAATTCACCAAAAC
>JAOBRC010227022.1:4472-14702 GCA_027575255.1 Scolionema suvaense | reverse complement strand
AGTTTGGACTTTTCGCAACTTTCAGGGGGCTGGGGAAGAGCCTAAACGCACAGAAACAAGCGAAAAGCTCAAATTTGTCTATTATGTGGAGCTTTATGACTTTCAATCATCTATGTATTTGCTGCTTTATGATCATAGCTGCTTGTTCCTGATGATTGTGGATTGTTTTTATTGATTTTTTCATTTAGATCAGGTAGTAGTGGTAGAATTGCATCAAACTGGGTGGCCACGGACGTGCACTGAGGCTCTTTTTTTTTTTGCGGCTTTTTCCAGAGACCTGATGGTGGTATATTGGCGTTGGTTAGTGGAAATGTGTTTGGTTTACTTTCCACGCCTCTGTGGGATGGTTGTCACCATGGGACTTGTTTAAAGGGTTTCTGATTGAGCCCGACCAGTGCAGAAGCATGGAATTACTGCCGTGATGAGTGGGAATAGCAGAGGTACATCGTATTTGGTTCAAAACATCAGTTTTCGCCTTAATATCCACTTTCTGACTTGCTTTCCTTAGGCATGTGTCCTGTTCAAATTTTTGAAATTTTCAGACAATCATTGCCAAAATATCTTCGCCAAACCATTTTGGCGAAGATTTTTGGCAGTGATTGTAGTTATAGGCTATCCTTTGCGTATATTTTGTTTTGTATTTTGGTAGGGCAGAGCTGCAGAAAATGTAAATTTCAATGCCGCCGTCATTCATTGCTTGAATTTAAGTGGCCTAATTGTGAGCAACTGATTCAATTAGTTGTCGCATAGCTACGTTGAATGTTCGTCCTAAACACTTGTCTCAAAATCTGCACGTGCTCTGGTGTGCTTTTGTACTGCTGTTCTGTCGCTGTTGTCTCACGTTGATGCAGAGTAATGGACAGTTTTGCTGTTGTTTGAATTGCAAAATTTAGCATGGCAGTGACAACTATACGCCTAGTAGTTTTTGTTACGGCATTCAAAGTCAATTCAATAAGGTGCACATACGGATGGATCTCCTGAAAAGATGGGAACGTGGGAAGTGGAAAGGTTCTTAACCTGAAGGATTTAAGGAATTTTTCTGCACCAAAGTCAGTAAAACAGGGCGAATAGTCATTTCCACGAATCGAGTTTAGTCAAGCGAGTACATTTTAAATCAGCCTCCGTGAAATAGGGTTAAATATATTCCGCATAGGTTGCGTTTGACCTTTGTATGTATGGGAGCGGATCCATCTAAGCAAACAAATCTATGGTAGTTACTTTCATCACACATAAAATCTAGTCATCATTTACAAACTTTTAAAATCTTACCATACGTAGGGTTGGTGTTCTCAATTTTTGGTAATAAAGCACGGGATTGATCTTATATTGTTCTTAAAGGGGCTGGATCCGATAGGCGTCTGAAAATGAATTTTAATATGACGAGCAAATTTAGTTCTATTCAATGTGAAAGCAACCACAATATAGATCTTAGACGTTTATAACTCTGTCTTCATATCATATTTATGTTTTTTGGAAAATTGAAATTATAAGGGTTTGACCAGGATATGAATTTACGGTGGATAACGAAATTAAAAAATTCAGCATAAAAATGAAGATATCTTTCTTTTGGCAGTGTCTATGGCAGAAATACTTTAGATTTAGAACCCTAATAGCTCTACTATTACTTTCCATAAATAATCTCAAAACTTTTAATTTCCATGATTCTATCGGATACGGCTTCTTTAACATTTATGCTAAATTGACGCTCGTGTTCTTATAAGATTGTTCTTAACTAAAAAAAATAGAAACGATTGTATGGCATCAAACATCTGTTACAACTCATTTTGTAATAAAGGGGCTCAATGACGTGTTGAAGCCTTTGTGCTCCTATGAATTGGACTAATTTGCTGGTGACAGTCATTAGCTGTTAGAAGGTTTTGTGTAAAATTTCCGTGTATGTATCCAGGATGGTTATTTGTAATATAACTTTTTATGACATGTATAGAAAGTACAGTTTGTTTGAGTGTTGAGTAACTTGTCATTTATAAGGCTGTAAGGCTAAGGCACGCTGAAATGTGAAGTTTTAATTTAATTTCCGATTCATCAATTTGAAATTTCAGGCGCATGGTAAAATCCTCATGCTGCTACTGGCGAACTTAGTACAGTGCAACGCATCGATCAACCTTTCATCTTTTCAAAATCTAACCTGCGAAATTTCACAATAGCACTTATTTAAATCGTTGACTATCGTCTGTATGGCATTGAAATGCAAAAGTCAGATCCCTTTCAAGCAAACACAGTTGCTGATAAACTAAATCTATGAAAAGCTTCAAGATAAGAGCATAACAACATCATCCACATGGCAATGGCGACATCCACTGCTCCATAAGATGTATCAGCGACGATGATAGAAAATGCAAGCTTTATATTGCAATGTAATGGTATGAGAAAGCAAAGGGTAACAGTGTCACAATATCGAGGACAGTATGCGATAGCTTAGATGGGGTTTGGATAGTTTTGGAAGACAAGCGAGTAAGAAAGGTCTGTACGTTAAGTATGTTCAACGAACGCTCTTAGGCATACGTGCAAGTATCCGAAGGTGTCTCTTTTTATCAAGAGCTATTCTGGTTGGCAGGTAAATTTTGGTATCTACCTGTATGAATTTTCTTTCCATTTGCAATCTCATTTGTGCGTAACCTAGACGAATAGTTTCAAATTACTGAGAGTTAAATGTGTTAAATTTAGCTCCAAACAAGATATTTCTTATAATCAAAGGATGCAAAAGTTGATACTTGCTTGAATTTCATGCACCCGACCAATCAAAGCACGCAGTTCCAAGTACGGAAATTGTCTGTTTACCTCCTAAACTTCTTTAGCTAGTACCCATATTTCTAAAACTGTTACATTTTGCCGAACCAAGCCGAGACAGGAGAATGATGTATTGTCTCAGTTATTACAAAATGCGCCGCAGTTTACTACAAAATGAGTTGTAACAACATCTGGTATCAAACAGAAATAAAACATGGCTACAAATTACTGTGATGTTCATTCCATGTTTTTGTGTAACGCTTACATATGGGAGGAAACTGGAAACACCACTATTGCGATTTTAAATAACCCTATTTTGATATGTGCCGATGTCAGCACTTAAAGACACCATACTATCCGCCTATCAGGTTATCACAGCTGTTCTGCTGCCGGAAAGAAAATACCAGAAATAAGCGAAACAAAAGAATTTTTTCTACATTTGTATAGCTTTATATGTGATAAAAAAAGGTCTCTTAAGCATGTCTCAACTTTTCAGTCCCAAAAATTGCGACTTTTTAGGAATGACCTTATATGTTAAAAATGCGGACAAATGTCGAAAATGCAGACGTCAGGAAAACTAAATTTTGCCGACCATATTGCTCCGCCCAAAACAAGACCAGATAAATTTCCAACAAACTCACGAAGTTTCATTACAACCGGTTTCGTGGCTTTGGAGATATAAGCTTGGGTTCAATAGCGTTCAAACATGAAATGTAATACTTTTAACACAGTTAAATTTTTCACGAGTTCGTTTAACAGTTTGTTCCGGTTGGTCATCCTCTCAAACCAGCAACCCACTATAATTGAATTTGCAAAGTGTCTTCAGGTCTGAATAAATTGTTTGTATGAGAGTTGTTTGTTCATGAGTTAGGTATTGAAATATTTTTTGGTGGTTTTCAGATCTTTGTGTTCAGTTCATTGGTCTTACTTTCAAAAGACGCCTGCTGTAACCTTGGTGTCTACAGTGGATTGGTGCGTGAGAAACTAATTAATAAGCAATGGTTAAGGGTCAAATATCAAGTATAGTATATTTGCCATAAGATAAAAATAAAAAACTACAAAAATAAGTAACATTCACTCACAATTAGAATAGACGAAATGGTCAACGTATTTGTTTTTTCAGATCAGGGCCTGGGGGCTTGCAGTTTCCCCCTCGGTAAACTCGTTTTCTGCATGGGCATACGTTCAACCGTGTTTTATATATACGAACAAAAAAATTGTTCTTTTCCTATCAGTTCATACTATTGTCAAACCACGAAACCGGGGTGGGGGACTGCGAACTGCCACCCCTCGAATATTATTTTCTATACAGTTTGTCAAGGAACTTTCCGACTTCTATCTGAGTATGTTTTGGGTGAACCAAAACTTTGTTTCGTTAACGTCAGCATCTTTCGGCATTTGTCTGCATTTTCAGCAAATAAGGAAATTCTTAAAAAACAATTTTTGGGGAGCATGAACCTTGATACATGCTCAAGACAGCTGATTAAAATTTCAGTTTATTGTTTAGATATAAAACCAAAAAACCATGCTGTTTCCCCCTCAAAAAAAAAAAATAAATAAATAAATAAATAAATAAAAGTCAACAGAACGAATAAATATTAAACTTTGCAATTGTCGAGGACATGTTGAAAACTAGATTAAAAATAGAGATTGTGGAAAAGAACAGACTAAATATTCGTTTGGTTTGTCTAAATCATTTTCGTTTTATTATTATTGATAAAGAAACAAGACTATCAACTACAAAACACCGAAAGGTCGGTGGTCTAAAGGTCCAGCCTTTTTAGAGGATATAGCACTATTTTAACAGGCAGAGAATTACCTGAAAGTCTTGAAGTAAATCGTACAATGCGTTTGTCTTATTTACATCCGCAAATTTTTTCAGTTCGGAATTGACGATGGTGTGAAAATGTCATCGTGAACAATGTGTCACAGTTGTCGACAGTTGTATGCTCGTGTACGTAAGTGGGCAATTGTTGTCGGTGAGCCCCAGTCAGTATATATCGAGTAAGCTGCTGTCACTGAACCAGCACATTGCAATACAATCTACGAAGATATTATTTTGCTGAACAGATGACCTTTCATTTCAAGATTTGCTTATGTAAGTACAATTACAATTGACAGAAGCATTCCATATGTACCATAGTGAATATAAAAGCAATTAACTCCAGAACTTACGAGGCTCTGTTTTTCTTTGTCTTTTTCCCCGTTGTCTCACCTTCTTCTGAATAGATGCTGAGAAATGTGGAACGCAATTCGCTTCTGAAATTCTGAAATAATCTGTTTCGAGCAGTCACCTTTATATGCAAATCGAACAATGCAGTTTGTTTGCCAGCATGTTGATATATTAGTAGTAGGTCTGAAATTTGTTTCGTGGTGGACAATGCATTTTCTGTGCAATAGCAAATTCTGCCCTCAGACAGTCAGGTAAGAACAAACACTTTTTCTGTATATGTACATCGCAAGTAAATATCACTTGTCTTGGCTGCAGTGTATTCCTGTTTATGTACAATTGCACTTGTGTTCCTTTAGTGCAATGATGAGCCTATTACGAAGTCTAAATATAAAATTTCATTTATACAATTTCCACAGCCTGGGATTTTCTCGCTGGAGCACGACTCGTGACTCGAAATATGCAATTTAAAACTCGTGTTTTCGTTTAAGTTCGTTCAACTCACTTGTCGGTGGTTTTTCACCTGGATGCTTGAGAATAGCGTTACACTGTTGCCTGTACATATAGTTGCCAATAACACGTCAACAGGTTATGGAAGCAGAACACAAAATTAACCCAGTTCCGCACTCAATTTTCTTCAAATTTTTTTATAGTTATTTTCAGAGGCACGGTTTTACAGGACCTAATTTCTTCGTCAATCGCAATTAACTTTTATTTTCTTACTCTTCCCGAAACAGAGAAAAAAACACTCAAAATTCAGTAGTACGAGGAGTGGTATCTTCACTGAAGTAGAGGACGTTGTATATGATCGTACGATAAGCTCCGAAGTGTGCATTGTGGACTATACCAATGTTACATCATGACATAAATGTTGTCCAATATTGTGTTCGATAAAATATAATACATGCCTGGCATTCATAAGAAAACAGACCGCTACTGCTGTGCACTGTGAACACGCAATAAAATGAATGAATCTAGGCGTTTGTAAAATGGTTTATCACGCAATCAAACATACATCGGTTTCGCCAGATTGTTTCCACCCCATATGGTGAGTATCAGCGATACAAACTGTTTGACGTATTTGTATGTAACGTATGATTCTTATTGGCCTGGACATTTTGTCTGCTCAAGGGAATACGGCAGATTTCGAAAAGTATATTTTGTTCGCCTTCTGCGTGTTTTTACAATAACAAACTGAAAAATATTGTTTTGTCATCCGCATCCTGTGATTCTGTTCCCATCTTGAGCTGTGCTATTTAGTCTTTAATTGTAGCTATGTGGTGATGTGGGTTTGTTCTTATTGTTTGGAGCTTTATCTTAATGTTGAACATTAAGTGACTTTCGTTTCAGGCGATAGGCTACTTGCAAAATTTGGAAAATCTACCTCGTATGAAAGCTCATTTTATTTCTCATTTGTTGTCATTTTCTCAACCATTGCCTGCTGCTACCGCCTTAAGGGAAGTAATTATTACAGAATTAATCGAGTTTTGCGGGTGCAAAAAAGACAATTTTGCGGATTTGATATTCCAATATTGTTTTGCAGAATTAATTGTATTGACTTGCAGATGCTCGCGTTTTCTCAGCGATTGCTTTGAGCCTAACAGAATGACATGGGTGAGTGTGGGTAATCTTACTTCAGGTGAATTTCGCGGTATGAGGATTAATTCGATCGGCGTTTGATTCTACGTTTCTATCAAGTGAAATTTGTATGGCACGGTACATTCTGTAGTCCACGGTTTGTTCAGGGAATTCATTTGCTCACGATATTTTCTTACTTAATCGAAACTAAAATTCAAGAAGTTTAAAAATTAGTTAAAGCACGAGCAAAAGCAGTTCCTCTAGATTGTTTTACTTGACTGTGGAGGGAGAGAAGACAACATTTTGGAAAAAATGGGAACATTCACTTCCTTCCCGGGGTAAAAAATTCATTGTTGCTTCATTTTTTTAGTGGGTGGCGATTTTTTACAGTCGCCTAAATCAAATAAAACTTTGCGTTAACCCTACAAACGTTGGACTTTTTTGACATTATACAAAACAAGGCTTTTTCGTCTAATTTTGAAAAAGTGAGATTTAGACCATTTAACTACAAGAGAATGCTTAAAAATATTATTTACCATTGAATTTTCGCATCATATTGCCTTTTCGTGATTAGGAACTTTGCCTTATTTAGAGAATGTGCTTGAAAACTGTACTCTTTTAGGCATGGTCACATGGTCAAAAATAATGACATCATGCCTAAAACTAGCATTATGTAACATCTTTTTTTGTTTTCTAAAGGTCATAAGTTCAGGAAAAGGCGGCAAGTTTCAGGTTTAGAGAGTTAGGTGCCGGGCGCACAGAGATTGATAATCTGACTACACTAATCCAACCTTGAATTCCCACGGTCGGCTTTGTTCTGAAAACAAAACGTTGCCAGCTAGTCAACATTCCGTGTGTGCCCCGACTTTTCACCCTAGTCAAAAACATAACGTTTTTTGACTACGATCAAAGAGAGCCGAAGTGTTGCTTAGAGGCAGCACTAGCGCATGATTAGTGGTGATGAGATCTTAAGTACGACACTTAACAATACCATGTAGAACCAGGTTTTTAGACAAAATAAAATGTTTAGACCTTTTGAATAGTCTGCGCGCTGATCTTTATCGAAGGAAACAATGGTGACAAAACCAAAGTTAGATTTTGATTGGTGTCTGTGCGCCCGGTTTTCTATCACTCCGCTAGTCGAACATAGCCAGAATTTTTTGCTGGTAGGTCAGTTCTCCCACGCTCAAAGTCTGACTAGTTCTGATTAGCGAAAATCAAATTTCTGTGCTCCCGGCACCTTAGTATGTCTCGAGATAATAAACAAATTCATACGCGTAGTATACCCCCGTCCAACCTCATTTTTGTTGGGTATTTGGACCAAAAATATGAAATGTTTCAAAAATCATTTTTGTCCTATGTTAAAAATGTGTTCTTTGTTCATAATTACTACGTTGTAGCATAAAGAACACTTGCAAGGTGCATTATAGCAGTGTTTTCCTGTATGGTATGCTAATTTCAGTCGAAATGTTGACATACTAACCCTAGAAAACCAGATACATCTCGAGACCTGTTGGGGATGGGACCTTCACATTTGCACTGATTCTGTCTTAGATAATGCAATTAAAAGTCACAATGTTTTCGTGCCGTTGCTTAACTTTGATAATTGCAAGCATCAGTGATTATTATCACTCCCGGAAGAATTGGAAAATCAAGAAAGCGTACGGAAGAAGAGAGGAAGATCGAGGAGACTAGCCTGCTGCACAGCCCAAGTGCACGCGTCACCTTGTTTGCTTGGTCTGTGTCCTTTGGGCACTAATTCCATAGGAACGGTGAGAATAATTAGACCAATTTCTTCACAGAGCAGATAATAGAATTCGAATAATTATTCGGCCGAACCATGACACGCGGGAAGATTTAAATTTGTTATTGAGTAGTGAGCAGGTGGTTTAGACGTCTTACTGAATAGGGCAAGACAGCTCTATTGATCGCTGGCAGCCAATTTGTATACATTCTGTGACGTTGCAGAATGAAATTTAGTTGCCCAAGTAAGCAGACTCTGAGAGAAACATTATTTCTCGAATAGGCTGTGAGCAGGCTACGAGGAGAAGGGGAGACGGATAGAGTAAGTACGTTTTATGTATTGTTTATGTATTATATGTGGTATTGTTGGATCTATGTGCTATCAAAGCTGTTAGGTAGTGGACCCTTTTTCTACACGTTTGCTCTAGAGAGCACAAAATTCATCCAGTGGCAATTGAATTTGACATACAAGTACATTATCTTGGAGTAGACAATAATGCGTCTGATGTCCTCCCGCGAATTGCTGTATCTGTATCAACTGACTTTTCCTTCGCGCAATCCGACGTCGCTTGATGCTTGGATTAGGCTTACCTTCATGGACGTTGCCCATTTCGTTTATGACGCTCTGTGTGGAACAAAGATGACCCTTTGTGTGATGAAGTCGAATTCTTGGATGCTAATCAATCTTATTCCCAGATGCACGAGAATTCACTGTGTTATTGACTGATCTTGCATCGAGCCCTAGAGCAGAACAGGGAGCAGCCCAACTTCAGTATGATATGTAATTTAAAGCCACTAACACAAGTAATACTCTCATGAAGCAATGTTAATGATTCTTGTACACACTTGTGCCTTGGAGAGTTTTCTAGTGATCCACAATGAGGACTGCCGTAAAACTGGATATAATAGTAATCAGAACAAATTATATCGATCCAGTTTAGTTTGAAAAGCCCCAGATAGGTATGGAGAGTGGAAACATTAAACGACATAGCAGATGATGCTTGCTTGATTTGACCTGTTGATGTATACACATCTCTTTCTATAATCTCTTACAATACAAAATACATCCACATCTTCGATGTCCATGTGACCCCCTCCCGTGACCCCCTCCCCTTCGGCTTTTTTGAACATTTTTGAAAGATCAAAGCTGTGGTATGGAGTTTTTATGGCTTTTAGTTTATTTATATAACCCGTCTTTTGGTTTAAAACTTATGGATACTTTGTCGATCAAAATCCCTTGAAATTTGCTGAAAATCGCCCAAATCGTGAAAAAGTATGGTCGGTCTGAGATGATGTCTCGGGAAATTGGGAGGTAGCAGCAAATACTTTACAATAGAACTAATGTCTACTTACTAATTATGTAGCTTTCTGTTTTCTTCCTGGCAGAAGTCAATAGCAAATTAGAAAGCTACTTTCGAGATGTTTAACGGATGTACTTTCAAGGAACTCGGACTCTATATCGAATAACATCTGAAGAATAACACGCTAGAAGGTATGATTATACATGATTCTAATGACCTCACACGAAGAAGTGAAAAACACAGATTTGACGTAAACGTGCAGAATCAATACAAAATAAAGCAGAAACAAAATAAATGTGTAGACCATTGTATTGAAATTGTAGCCGTATCCAGCATTACCACAAGCAATCTTCATTATCTGCAATTGAGAATGGAAAACATCAATATATGAGATTTTCAAGAAAAAATACGCATACTCCGGCTTCATTGTCATGAATATTGTGAACAGTTGGTCGGCCTCGGGTACGGAAATTGCGAGCGAAAATAATTTTGTGCTGTAACCGAGCTCATGGTTTACTGATTCACGGTACTCTATCGATCCGTAGGCTGCCTAGAATGTGATCGACAACTTTACACTAGCAACAACTAGATTTGGTGGTGGATCTGTAGGCTGCCTAGAATGTGATCGACAACTTTACACTAGCAACAACTAGATTTGGTGGTGGATCCGTAGGCTGCCTAGAATGTGAT
>JAOBRC010226911.1:0-14704 GCA_027575255.1 Scolionema suvaense | reverse complement strand
GGCACTTTTTGCCAAGATTTAAGAAGGGCAGCGTCCGATATTCGGACCCTTTTTTGTTCTAGAATAGGGCATGACAACCCAAATTATCTAAACTTCCATGCCAAAATACTCTCAATATTTAGTTGCCGTAAAAGATTGGTTCTTCTACATACGAAAGATCCTTTTGAAAAAATAATTTAAGTATATCTATCACTACGGACATGAGAATGCTTTGCAACAGATACCCAAGATCTTTTCTATGCTATGGTTGTTTATTGACATGCATGACTTGACTGTGTCCAAATGCAAAAGACATACTTTCACTTATATCTTGACTTGCAAAGACTTACTTTTCCTTATATGTTGACTTGCGAAGACTTAATACCTAGAATCAAACTCAAACTTTTTTCCGAGCTGAGTGTTGGGAGAGAGAGGAGCTTGACTAGTTACTTTCATACCCTCCTCACCATGCCATGGTAATGATTATATCAGACGAGCGAATAGTCATCAAACAGAGGTGTAATATAACATTTTCCATTGAATGTTCTACTCATATATAGTCCTGGACGGAGAGTGAAGAAAATCATCCTAGTAGGGGGCTCCCAACTAATTGCATGTGAGTTAATTTTTCAAAATTTTTCGATTTTTTCATTTCTTTTTCCTACATTCAGCGGATTTCACCAGCAAAGAACCTTAAACCATCTATGTTACAGTAATGCAACGTTTATGTGTATTACAGAATGCCATAATAACTCTCTCTAATGAACTATCAATTCTAAATATGCCCTTCTTTTCACAATCATAGGCACTCACTTCTGTTGCAGAATGTATCATCGACATCAAAACTTTTTAACTCAGCAACCTTCAGATCTACTCAGTTGTTACACCATCCCACACGGTTGGTCATGATCATAATTATGTGCAAAGATATACCGGCCTGCCTCGTATCACTGGGCACATAAAACCTTAGAGCATAAGTAACATTTCCCTGGCACTTGAACTTATCCAGAATAGATACTTATATACTAAATAATAGAATACTGGGAGATGATGCATATCAGTCTTGCCAGCACAAGTTTTGGCTTCATACATACAGCAAGTTCTCTTTTCACTACGCATACAGTTCGCTGAGAAAGTTGCAGAGGCTATTGGTTTTTCTCTCAGGCTCCGCTGTCACTGCCAGTAATTGAACGGAGTTTGCTACCTCTCATTGTCGGGATCTTGATAGTTAGGTCAAGGGAATTTGTTTGCACGTCCTAGAATTGTCATCACTGTGCTAATTTTCGGGGGGTGGGACAAGTTGCACAAGAAATGTAATTTTCTCTGCCAGATTCAGTTTTTGAGACTCATTCAGATGAGTCTATCCCCTCCGTTAAATGGTGTGGAAACGAGTGTGGATAAAATCAGCTACCAATTGGGTACCACAGCTGGTTGCACCTATGTTGAACTGAGACAGCCAACAGGAGTTAGAAACCTAGGGCATATATTACAGAGACACACAGATTCGCTTACCTGTGGGTTGGTTATTGATGTCTTCTTATCTTGCATTTTAATGATGACTTCAGACTGCATATCTCTCTCCCTGAAACAATGACAACACAGAGGTGTGAATGGAAGGAATGCCATCGGGGACAGTGGAATGCCTGTTTTCCAGGGTGACCAATAAATTTATTATTGATCAAATTTCGGTTGGTCCCTTATTGGCAGGAGGGGGGAGACAGTGTCAATGAAGTGAGCATTTACAAAGCCAATCAGCTGCAATCTGCTGCATTTCAACAGAGTAGAAGCCAAAACGTGACATAAAACAAGAGTAAAATGTGGTCCTGAAAAGCAAGCATGATTTTCCAAAGTCACATTCATGTCTTTTGTGGCACTGCAGGTAATGGATAGGACTAGCATATTTTTCACAACACAAATAATCAAATATCTAACAAAAACACTGTGCCCAAGGAGACATCGTACCACCAAAAACTAAAAAACAGAAAATATCACCTTTATCAATGTGAACCACAGATTAAACACCAGAACATTATAAGCACTGGAGAAAGGAGTTTGACGATTTGTTGAGTTCAAGTGGTTTTGCTGTCTCCAAAAATGGCCAAATTTTTTCCCAAGCAGATTTCCAGGACCCAGTAAGATTTACTAATGTGAAGAATACAAATGACCACTGTCAAGTGCTAATTTTCTTGCTCTGCTGCCAAGGTAGCGAAGTTGCCAAGCATAGGAAGAGAATTTTCTGAAAGTACGCAAAGGAGACGTGAATATGATGAGACCACCTGCAAGGGCCTAATGAAACCACTGGTGCTAATAAACGCTGTAATGAAACATTCATTTTCATATACAAAAAAAAAGTCAGCAGAAAATCGTATTGCATGTACTGTAATTAGGAACAATAAGTGTATTTTAGCAGAAATTCAAATTTGCATAAATAATCATTCTTTTTAGCATTTTCTTTTTAATTTTGTTGTATTCGCAACACATGTATACTAAACCAGCACTTTTTCTTACAAAAAATGTGATTTTCTATTGTTTGGCACGTAACGCAGAATATATGACCATTGTACAGGGTGCCCCTTTCCCCCATCAAAAAGGTTGCGTCCCCCCTCCCCCCCCCCATTTGTTGATGATCTACAGGAAACTCGGCGAAAGGACCTTTTGACTCAATCCATCTTCAAATTGACACTTAGTCATTGATTCAAGCACCACATTTGGTAACAGATCAAGTTGCTACAGATCAATATTTGCATTTGATTTCCTCATGAGCGCTGAATCAACATGCACATCCTTGACAATGAAGGAATGAACAGTACAAAAAAAATGCTCCACAGAATAGATTGTGATTACACTGTCGTAGACGGAGAATAACATATCTCTGCTCTAAGTTATATAGGCTTCCATTTCGAAAACATATTGCATATATATCTACAGAATACTGGGGGCTTTCCAAATCTTAGTAGACTGTGACCCATCAGGAAGATATGTTATTTGACAGATAGAAATAGACCAGAGCAGTGATGTCCACGCCTGGTCCAAATTTCATGCCATGCACAGGGTCATAGTTCCCCCTAACGATAGAGACATAACTGTGTTTTGCTAAGGTGTGAAAACATTTCCGACCAACAAAATGGTCTTCTGTGAAAAGCACACAGTTGTTAACAGTTATACATGCAGCCCTCGGAATTCACGACGGCATACTTTGTAACACCTGTGATACAGCTTGCTGTCTGTGAACAACCGAGCATCTGACCCTGTGCAGCAGTATGATAAATTAGCAGCCAGAACTAAGTGTCTTCCAGGTCATATGCAGTTTGCATTTCTCTTAGGTGCCTGCGTCACCCACTTTTTTTGGTTTGTTAATGTTGTCGATGGTCATTCAAGCTGAAGTGGAAGAAGGGATTATTTTTCATCTAAAGGAACAACTCATGGATTATTCGAAGCATGTGGAATTTTATGGTCAGAGGCCTTCTTTGTTTAACCTTCTCTACTGCAAGTAGTCATTCTTGGTTACGGCAAGTGCTAGTTCTGTGGGACCAGAAGTAGTTCCTGCAGAACCCTTGCTCAGAACGTTGTAATTTTCTAATCCTAGACCCCTGGAAAAAATGCCGCCGATTGCCGTTGTCGGTGATATAGCCGAAGGCAATTCTTTGCTGTCGCTTGTTTTCGTGAATTCCGAGGACTGTACATCCCAAGAGAGATTTGTGTCAAAAAGGTATGTCTGATGAACAGCTAAGATCAGGGTTTCATGCAGCAATTTTTCTTGAGGTCTGTTTCCAGCTCCAAATTGAGTTTTTGCGTCATTGAGAAAACAAATTTGCATTGCACAAGATATAAAGGTTCTAATAAGCATGAAATTATTATTGTATATAATTGCCTGCACTATGAGAGACTGATCCTTCCAATAAGCATGAAATTATTATTGTATACAATTGCAGGTGTTTCAAAAGTTTTTCAAGTTGCAGGCTGCAGCATGAAAGTAGGCGGCTCAAACTCTTAAGGTTGCCATTGTTTCCTTTCTTCCATTATCATATTTAGGAAAAGTAATTTTAGAATTTTTGAAAGTACTTAGTCTCATAGAGCCGGCTGCCGCCTACTTTTCAAACCACTGAATTGCCTGCACTATGAGAGACTGTTTTACTCCTGTCAAATTGTGAAAAAGTTCAATTTTGTACTGAAAAACGGCTACAGATCACTTCTTAGAACTCAATGTAATTGAGTTTTGACCTCCATCTACCGGACGCCATCTACATTATTTATATACAGTCTGGATAAAACCCTGAAGATTAAACCGATAACCGTTGCATGAGCATGAGCCAACTTTTCTAGTAGTTCTTGGTATATGCACATTCCAAATTATAAAAATATGGTTGAATGCTCAGGTAAAGACACATCTTTACAAAATCAATAAATGCCACTGTAAGCAATCAAGCTGCAATAGGCTATAGCTAAAACTCCAGGCCATTTAACACAAACTTCTGTGTAACAAATTTACTCAAACAAGGAAATATTAAGGAAGTTGAACAACTAAGTACTGATCTTGGGGTCTTATTATACTAGACATATGTACAAGTTTGCAGTTAAAATGTAACCACGACATGCAGATCCTAGTCACATTAACTGAATACAATAGGCAACCATCTAATTACGGTGTATTATACTTTTGTACCCTACATTATAAGCTGCAGTCGATGATGGGCAATATCGATACGTGTCAAGAAGTAACATGACTGGCGGAACTTGGTAGCACGAAACAGGGTAAATATTTGCTTCGGCCAACTTAAATTGAACTTCTGGTTTGCATCCAATTGTCAAAAGTTGAGCCCGGTAACTGTACAAGATTTTCCATTGTCGACTTACGTGAAACCAAAATTTTCCTTGTAATTAGCTGATGTTCGACAGTATCTGTATACACTCTTGCTTTCACAATCGCCCATTACAATAGAGCAGCAAAGTGTGTTCACATTCCAGTGTGTCTACAGTACTTAAAAATCAGTGCTTTCATTCCAATTTGCTTGATAGGGCGTGCGCTCCTCCGTATCTGCCTAAAATGGGTCAAGGAATGCACAAAAAAATTATGTGCCTCAGATACAAGAAGTATAAAAACTATATATACTACTATCTAATTAAACCATCGTGCATTAGCAATCTCAAAACACAGTTCTGATGTTTTCCAACCCTACGAGAAGTTCTTAGTTTTTACATTTCAGACACTCTCCAACCTTCTCTTCACTGGCGATCACTGAGACCTGAACTACCATCGTTGAACAAATCATTGCTGTTTTCTTATTCATGTCTCTGTTTCAATGCAATCACAAAACTTGGAACAATTGAAAATACTAAACTACAAATACTGATCTCCACAGAGCCTATTGTTTAGCCTTACCATATACAACATAAAAAAATTTCTTCGCTTCAAATTGTTTGCTCTTCATTGATCACAAGGATGAACTTCCTTATGGTAATGAGACAAACAAAGAAAGTGCAGAAGAATCATGTGGCACCACAAGCAAACGACCTTGTTTGATTCAATATTAAATATCCATTGTACTCGTCAGCTCTTTGAACTTGAAGGCAGGTTTGGCAGACGTCCAGTCTTTTGTTATCATATGCTGCATGCTCGCACTTCTCTATAGAGGTTGATCATAAACCAAAACAAACGCTAGCTTTGCCTCGAAATAAAAACATGTGACACAGGTATCCAGGTCTTTAACCCTTTGAGCCCGAACGATGCCTTTTGGCGTTCTGGATACTGGGTCACCTTTGGCGCGCCATAGAGGCTCACCTGTTGAAAATGAAAGGTCGAAATAGAGGGCAAAAATGACAGGTCATTTTTTCAGGCATTGCTGAGTCTAAGGGTTAAAAGAAGAATTTGTCGTTGTGATTGCAGAGTCTCTCGTAGATTCACTGGATTGAATGCAGAATTGCTCTCTGCCCTCTCTTTTGGACCCACAAGACATAAATAAATCTTATTCTTGCTTTTGGAAAGTCATGTGACCACACTCCACAGCCACCTTCAATGAGGTGAAAACAAAGCCTTGGTCAATATTGATGTTAGGTGGGAAAACCTCCGAAGGAGGGATACCGCGATCAAGGTAGCTATCCCTCAAATGCAAATCCAGATTATATATCCAGAACGATGCTCCTGCAGCCTCAGGCTTAAGCTTGTAGTCGTGGACACACTTCAAAAAATGAGCTTTCCGCGGTAGATATGGATATTGAGACCATATTTCAGCTGCAGAGCAAGTCTTGCAATATATCTTTTAGTTAAACAAAGGGTTTGTTTTCGAAGATGAAAGAAAATATAAAATTAGCCTGGGACCAGACTTAGTTAGCCTGGGACCAGATGCTTCCATTCCCTGCATAGGGGCCTATAGCCTGATCATGTTCGGGAAAGGAGCATCTGGTGAGGTCAGGGAAGTTCTTTGATTGCCGCCTTCCAAAAAATTTGGAAGAGCGCATCAGGCTGTGCCATGAGCAGAACATGCATTCAGATCGAAGACCATACATCATGTTCAGGGTCGCGACTTGGAGTATGCGCATCAGTGACTTCTTCTCAGAGACAATCGCAGACCATGCTGAGGGTGAGTTTACCAGTGGGAATCTGTTTGCAGCTAACCTCGCCAGATGTTCCTTTCCTTTACATGGATTAAGAGCAGCAGGCTCCAGTATAGAGGAGGAATGGAGAATCTGGTTTCAGGTTATACCTAGCTAGTTAGCTAGTATCTTTTCCTTTTATTACAAGCCAAAGATGTGGACTGCCTGCTGCATTCGAGGTATAATACCCAGATCGAGGGATGTGCTGGTCCATCTTTCATCTATGCACCACCGTAGCTAGCTAGATGCCTCAATCGTGGTATCCCATGCTTGGACAGTTGGAGGTTACTATCCCCGACTGGCTGATGAGGGAGCAGGCATGCTGTGTCACCCTGGAGTATACCCATGGTGGGCACCAAAGGAAAACTTTGGCGCTTTCTGTCCTATAGACTGCTGGAATTTTTTGCTCTATTGCACCCTTGCAGCTTGTCGTCAAGGGCAAAACTTCTCCTCGGCAACTGTCATAATTTGCTACCCTGTATGGTGGCAAATGTCGTATTTCAATCTTTTTATATTGCAATAAGACTCCCCAGGAACTTGTTTAGCCCTTAGAAATAACGTGGGGCAACATGCTATCGGACCAGCTTCCTTCTGCTATGAATATCCAGTATCGATGACCTGGGCCGCCTTTACATTCACTTTTTCGCTGCCATATCCTGATCAGGTAAAAAAAAAACAATGAAAGCAAACAAGTGCATTTCTTTTAGCATTCAGCCTACCTTTTGTTCATAGGTCGCACTCTGACGGCGACCTTGACGGAGGCCATTTTGAGATTGTTGGTGGTTTACTGCCTCCACATCCGTGTATCAACTGCCCGCATCCATTTTGTAATACTGAACTTGAGGGACAATTTCATTTGTGATGAGCATTAGCATCTACTTTTTGTCACATGCAAAGTTGGTCAGATCCTGCTCAGATTTGGCATATCACGTGGTCAACTGAGAAACATCCGCTTTTCCAGATTCGCAAGTTCTGGTGTTTCGCGCGTAGCTTTGAGAAATGACTTCGAGTTCAAACACTATACACCATACTTCAACTGGAGTAAAACGGAATATATAAAGTTCCGACAGCATCCTCCGGTGAGCGCTCGCTCAGATTTAGAACGAGATCGTACCTTAAAAGGTATGATTTTCACTCGGATATGAATTGTATTCATAAAAAGGAAAACACAAGAAGCTATACAGAACACAAAATAGTTGCTCATAAAAATGACTGGATATTTCGCTCCAACTCTACGAAGCATCATCAACGGTATGCCAGCTAATAAAACAGTGCCAGCTAACATGCAAGCTGTGAAAAGCAGTTCCATCAATCAATTTAATTGCCTAACTCGTAGTGACAAAAGAACACTAAAAATGCAGGCACTAAAAGTTAATTGTATTCACTGTTTGAAATCACTCATTCGTGGACGAATGTGTGCTACCAATAGAACAACGCTATTTGCGCAACACATCGCACGAAGGGGTACACAATTGTTCCATCACTTATCGAATGTTTCACCCATCCAAATTGCCCGGTGCATGACACCTCTACAAAACTGAGAAATTTCCACTTATCGGACTTCTCTCATTTCGTAACTTTTTGGAGAGAAACTGATGCATGCGCTCAAAACTGGCAAAGTCATCGGAATGTCGAATGGCCACAGGTGGAAGTCCAAAAGATAATCCATTTTCTGTAAGTTTGCAGTGCGATAAATTTTTGACCACATCATCTGGAGTAAAAGTCAGTGAAGCATTTTTCGTGAACCCTATTCAGGCAGGGGGGCAGATAACACCACAAAAAGTTTTGAGCAATTGCCACAGGTGAACGAAACGTGCTATACATTTGAAACTTTGCAAACATTTGAAAAAATGGGCCAATACCCCCCAAATAATAATATTTCGACCAAAAGTGGAAAGTGAAAAGTGAGGCAGTAGAAGAGGCAATAAAACAAAGTCAGATAGAAATTGAGAGGGATAAATATTTAACTTGTTTGTTCAAAATAGGTGCTGACCAGCGGATATGCATGGCTTCCTTCGACTTGCGCTGAAAATCTGTAGGAGCTTGATCTAAACTGCGAAAACAATCACTGTCACAAGCATCTCTACAGGCAGGGCTTAAGAGGTGTTTATAAATATGAGAGTCCTTACCTGTCTCCAAGTGCTCCTTAACCCGGATAGTCAACTGCCGGGACGTTTCACCGACATAACAAGCATTACAGGTTGCACATTCAAATTTACAAACTATGCCAGATTTCAGTTCACTGGGAATTAAGTCTTTAGCTGTGAAGTATTCTGGTAATGATTTCCTGAAGACTTCATAAAATCGAACAGGACAGGCACCAACTGTAGACCCCTATTGTCTGGAAGAAGGTATGCCTTACAGCTTTTATGGATATGGATCAACTCGACTGACCTATTATTCCTTTCATGCAAATATCAAAGTATCAGTATTGTGTCCGCTCTCGATGGATGCATACTTAAGACCATAAATAGATTTAGCAGTTTTGACTACAACGTGCAATCATGGACAAAAAAGATGAGAAAAATCAAGAGGGTATATCAAAACATCAACGTAAGAACTAATGTTGTCAAGACGGAGTGTGGTTTGTGTAGTGCACACAAAGCCAACACAACGCTGAATAAGGGGCAATGGAGCGCAGGAGACTCACTAGATATTTTCTCATCTTTTGATTTTACCTAAAAACAACCTGTGGCCAAAAGTGTTTTGTCCGGGCTTGCAGCTTTGGATGCTGATAGACATCTCTCATTCATCCATTGCAGATTGTTTGTGGCTTGCGCATTGCTGCATGATGCGCATATGACCCTTCACTTCATGCACTATCACTCATCTTTATAAACTAACCATTGAAGTACAAAGTATCTCAAGATCGTCACACAGGATCGTAACATTTCTATATGGCGACGAGGATGGCGGAACTGGACACCTGGAAACAGTTCTTTACACATCCTGGCATACCCCTGAAAGATGCTGAAACTTATGCATAAATCTTTACTCAAAATAGAATCAAAGACCCCAGCGACTTTATCCATGGACCTACTTAAGGAACTTGGATTGACAATCATTAGTGGTATCATAGCAATCACGAAAGCTGCCAAACTTATACAACAACATGAACGCAAGCTACAGGCAACCACCAACGATGAAAGGCAGACCACACATTACAAGCCCATTAATGCACACTTACCACAAGTAAAAGCAGACATGACACATCCCGAATTCAGAAAGTTTCGTGTAGACTGGAAAGTATACAAACAGAGAACACCTATACCTGACAACCAGATCGCTGCTGAGTTGTATAGTGCTTGTGACAGCAGCGTTCAAAATAGTATCATCAACACCGGCGATGATTTCTTCAGCCTTGAAAAAGAACCAATGATCAAGTTAATAGAAGAGATTGTCACTAAACGTTGCAACGCAGCAGTACACAGATTAAATTTCAGCAAGTTAGTCCAATCCGAGAAAGAATCTGTGTCAGACTTTGCAGTTCGCTTGAAATCAACCGCAAAGGACCGTGAGTTCTTCTGTCATAGTTGGAATTTTGACCTCCTGCCTTCTAATGTTCGAGATCAACTCATAAGGAGCATCCATTGTGACACACTACTGACTGATATTCTTGCTAAATCATCGATCCTCAAGACCCTAGAAGACGTTGTAAAGCATGCAGACACAACGAGCAAGTGTTTGGTACTCGCCTGCAAGATCATAGGTCAAATAGAAAGCAAAATAGACAAAATCGACCTTCTACGCAATACCCATCGTACCCATCACAACATCCACATCCAAGACGCCCCTGTAGTGGTTGTAGATCAAATGCCCACACACATGTTGATCATCACCAACGCTGTCCTGCTTGGGAGAAAACCTGCCTTCACTGTAATACCCCAAATCATTTTGCGAGTGTATGTCGCCAGAAGTCAAGAATACCAGCCAGTGTTGGTGCAAGCGAAATAATTGCTTATGTCCTTTACGACCATGCGAACTTTACTATGGCTCAAGATTAATCACAAATACCAGAGATTATTGTGGAAGTAGTCCCTATTTTACGATACCCTCAGATACAACCTAGAAAACTCTCTGCCTTTGCTGACATCGGTGCAACCATCTGCCTTGCAGGAACCAAGCACCCGCCTGATGTAGGTGTTACTATGAAGCAACTGTATCCCTGCAACAAGAGAGTACTGGCTGTAGGAGGATCAGTTCTAGGTAGACGGGGATGGTTGAAAGTCCAGTTATCCATTGGCAACCACAAGACGCTACAGCGGTTAAACTTCTGCGACAGAGTGGACAGGATATATCTCAGTAAAGAAAGCTGCCTGGATTTGAACATACTACCTCAATCCTTCCCCTACCCTATGGATATGGACTCTGTACGTGCCATCTGTCAGCCTCCGTCCTTGCCAGTGCGTCCTGACGACCTGCCATATCCAGCAACTAACGCAAATGTTGCCAAGTTAAAAGCGTTCCTAAATCAACGCGTTTAGGGATTCAGTTCTCACGAAGTCAGTTCCTTTCAGGGCCATGAACAGTCCCCCAGTACACATAAATCTAAAGGATGATGCTAAACCTATGTAACTCATACACAGATTTCAGTCACATTGCATTGGAAGGAGGACGTCAAGGCGAATATAGACAAGGATGTGGAAAGTGGTATCCTTGAGCCAGTCCAAATAGGTGAACCAGTAATAAGGTGTAGTCCAATGGTCGTTACCTCGAAGAAGGACGGGCGCCCCCGCCGTACAGTAGAATTTCAAAAGCTTAGCGCCCAATGTTTACGAGAGAATCATCAATGCCAGAGTCCATTTAAGCTCGCCTGCCAGGTACCACCCTATACAAAGAAAACAGTTCTCGATGCAACTAACGGTTACCGTTCAGTAATAATTGATGAAACTAGCAAGCTTTGGACCACATTCATTACTGAATGTGGAAGGTACCGGTATTGTCGATTACCCCAAGGATTCTTACCTGCTGGGGATGCGTACACTCGCAGGTACGATGAAATAATCAAGGATATTCCTGATAAAATCAAATGTATCGATGGCACGTTACTCTACGATAAAGATATCACTGGTTCCTTCTTCCACACTTGGGATTATCTGTTAGTTTGTGCAGAGAATGACATCGCCCTGAATGAAAGCAAATTTCGGTTTCGTGAAGACACAGTAGAATTTGCAGGCCTCAAGATCACGCCTTCAGGCATTCAACCATCAGATAAGCATATATCGGCAATAAAGAATTTCGAGACTGCAAAGGATATTACAGGAGCAAGGGCATGGTTTGGTCTAGTTAACCAGCTGGCATGGACTTATTCGAATACAGAAGTTATTCACCCATTCAGGAATCAAAACAAACACTAAATTCTACTGGGATGCAAATCTGGACCAACTATTCGAGGCATCAAAGGAAATCCTTATTCAGAGATGTCATGAAGGAATCGAAACCTTCGACATAGAAAGATATACATGTCTACAAACAGACTGGAGCAGAGAGGGAGTGGGATACCTCTTACTCCAGAAGCATTGCAAATGCGACCTATTGAAAGCTCCGGTCTGCTGCCAGGATGGATGGTGACTTGTATTTGCTGGATCACGCTTTACAAAGGGCGCAGAGGAACGTTACTCTCCTACTGAAGGCGAGGCCCTCGCTTTAGCCTGGTCCTTAGAGCATGCTAGGATGTTTATCTTGGGCTGTCCTAAACTGCTGATCTCTACTGATCACGAGCCACTACTTGGCATTCTCAATGACCGTGACCTAGGTAGTATTACCAACCCGCATCTCCTAAATCTGAAGCAGAGGACACTAGCATACCAGTACCAGATCCTCTATAACCCTGGCAAGTGGCACCGTGGACCTGACGCTATCTCCCGCCACCCAGTACCTGCTCCGGCTGACAAATCTGGCATGGAGGATCCACTCACGGTGGAGTCTGAAGTCCATGCCCACTTTTGTGCGATCCTTAATCACAACCTTCGTTCTGATCATACCATGGACCGGGTACTCACAATGAGCCATGTGGCTGATACTGCCTTGACAGATAAGGAATATCAAGACCTCGTCAGACTTTGGCTTTCCAGAATCTGGAGAGCAGCTAGAGCCACACTTGAAGCACTACTGGAATGTTAGAGATCGTCTCTCGAAAAATGAGACAAACCTTATACTAATGGATTCACGTCTAGTAATTCCAGCATCACTGAGGCGACAAATGTTACAGAACCTCCACAGTGCGCACAAAGGTGTAAGCAGTATGACCAGGCGTGCCCACCAGAGTGTGTGTGGGTTAGATGCAGGCATTAGAAATACTAGATGCAACTGCAAGCATTGCAATGAAACTGCACCAAGCCAAGTATAGGAGCCATAGATACTCTCTCTCCAGCTCCCCTCTTCCCATTCCAACAGATTTCCATGGACTACTTCGAAGTGGGACACCCCTCGTACCTCTCCAATGTTTATCGTTTCAGTTGCCGGATTACTCTCTACCACTTCCCACAGCGTGCGACCAGTGATACGCTGATCTCTATTTGCAGGGACCTGTTCACCACATATGGTGTCCCTAAAGAGATGAGTTCTGATGGGGGGCCACAGTTTTCCTGCCACAGCTTTCAACAATTCTTAGCAGATTGGGGTGTCAAGCATCGCCTCTCCTCCGTGGATTACCCTCAATCCAATGGAAGAGCTGAACTAGCAGTGAGGTCAAATAAACATATCATTGCTGAGAATACGTCTAGGACAGGATCCATCGACACTGATCAGGCCGCACCAGCTATACTTCAGTATAGAAACACCCCCTTCCTGAGTTGGGACTAAGCCCGGCACAACTCCTTTTTTGTAGGCAAATCCGTGATCTAGCACCGACAAGCCCAAATCACTACCATCTCTACAAAGAATGGCTGTTGTCTGCGACCCAGAGGGAAAAGTCATATGCTGAGCGTAATAAGGCTCTAGAAGACAGATACAACTGCACATCACGCAGTTTATCACCCATTTGTAAGAGAATGTCAGTCAGGATACAGAGTAAAGGAAAGTGGAACAAAACTGGTCGAGTAGTAGAAGTGCTTCCGTATCATCAACACCGAATAAGAATTGATGGATCTGGGAGATTAACTCTTCGAAACAGACGCTTCCACAGGCCATGCACTGACTCAAACATCTGCTTACCACCTCCGTCAGGTCCATTATCATGCACATCTGATGCTGATCTGCAGCCTTCTGACAGAGATCGCACTGCTCCACTTGGTGATGAGTCATCCTCTGGAAGTACCACCAGGGAGTCGGACAAGAGCACACCGATCCCTGATGTACCTAGAAAGCAGCCCCAGAAGATTCCCAGAGCTCTCAAGGGGCTGGAAGACTACAACACGAAGGGACTTCTGGAAGAATCAACACCGGAGCCTACGTCACGCCTTTGGGGCGGGCGGCAATGAGTACTGCGAAGTGCTCCCCTGTAAATAAGATGAGTACAACCAAATGCTCGCTGTAAATACTAGTTGAGTTCAACGAAGTGGAGCTGAATTTAATGAAGAAGTGTTGTGTTCTACAAGAATTATTGAGTTTTAAAGAGGATGTTTGTCACAAAGACGTTTACCGACGAAAAGCGTCATCCAGTCTTATCACGAGGGAATCTCACTGAAGCCGCCGCCACCTGGAGGGGGATGATAGATATCTTTCATTCATCCATTGCAGGTTGTTTGTGGCTTGCACATCATTGCATGATGCACATATGACCCTTCACTTCATGCACTAACCTACATATACTAACCATTGAAGTACCAAATATCACAAGATCATCACACAGGTTCGTAACATTTCTACAGATAGGAGAAAAAATTTTTCATTTACTGTCTTGTTGCCAAGAAGCTTGGCTTTAAGTTTCTCGACTTTTTCGGGACCGTCAATGATTTTGATGGGATCAGAATTGTTACAATGTCACGATTAAGCGTTGAGAAAGTTTTCAGTGGGCGTGGCATCGTATTTGTGCACAGATTTTCTGTTTTCCTGTGAAGGTAACATTGAGAAGAAAGGTACGGCCAAATGAACTTGCCAGACTTTACTTAGGATCAGTTGGCAGCAGTTGTTAAACACATTTATGAGCAACTAAAAGGTAAAATTTACATTTTGGATTTTGAAGTGTGATTGA